>JAOTRS010143430.1:0-12433 GCA_028565755.1 Dinotopterus cunningtoni | reverse complement strand
TATGTGTGTGTGTGGTACTGTGCAAAAGTCTTAGGCACATGCAAATAAATGCTGTAGTGCCTGGATGCTTTCAAAAAAAGAAAGAAAGAAATGAAAAGTAAAAAGAAATCTATGAAGCCCAGTAAATAATAATTAATGAAACAAATTCAGTATTTGGTGTCTCGATGCTTTGAGGACCCTTTAGTGTCAGATACAATTTGGGCAGTCTTATAAGCAAAGTAGATACTAATTTTTGAGCATCTGGCAGACCCACCTACAGTTCTTTTGATGACCTTGACTGTTGCACCTGCTTTTTTTTAATGCAAAAACATGCAAACCCTTTCTTTCTTTTTTGAAAAGTGGTCACTTACTGTATATAGGCTTCTTCTTTTCTGCCCTACAAATATTTATTTTTCTGTAACTTTAAATTTTGTGGTGGAATAATGATTTAAAAGTTAGAAAATGTTTTTGTATTGACCCAATAATAAAGTCCTAAAAAAAAAAAAAAATCATAGGAAAGTTTGTACCAAAAACACAGGGTGTCTGAGACTTTTGCACAGTAATGTCCAGCTGATATGTCATGTGTGATATTCTGATTGTGCAGTTAACACCTCATTTAGACAGTGCTAGCAGAAAGAAGACCATCGGAATGCTTTAACTTGGTGCAACACAATCAAACAGCAACAGATGCTTTGGGCTTCCAGGAAAACCATTTCATTTGATCTGAAAGTTGATCTGACACTGATCTTTTTTTAATGCACATTTTTTTTTACAAAATACTTTGACTCAAGCAAACAACAACAGATTCTGCAAAGAAAAGACATAAAGATGCCCATCACAAACACAATTGAATCTTTGATATGTCTGAATCATATTTATTTCATACCGTTATTGTATCTTATCATATCATTACTGTTTCATGTACAAAGAAAAGGAAGCAAAAATCCATAAGCTAATCCTTGAGAAGAATGTATCAAGCTTTTACATTATTCAGAGATCATCAGTCCATCAGCAGCCCCTCTCTCCATGTTCAAATGTAGACAAGTTTACATTAATTAGTTAATAAAAAAGAAAACGCTGTGATTAAACTCACCTCTGGTATGCTCATACTAAAAAAGCCTGCAGCTATGAACATTCCTGCTCAGCACTGTTTGGTTTTGTACAGTGTGAAATAAACATTGTGTTGCTGTTAAAGAAAAGTATTTGTAGGTAATTATTTTATTTTATTTTTTTCTATAACATCATCTCTGCAAATGTTTTACTCCTCTTATATCACAGGACTATTTCAAATACTATTTCATATTTTGATGTTTTCATGTTATGAAATATTGGAAAGAAGGTAATTTTCATTGTTTATTCCTTATATTTGTTTATTAAATAACTCTTTTAAAAAAATACTGACTGTAGTTTAGAACTTGATGTGCTCAGTCTAATTGGTTCGGCTCACATCAACTCACATCAACTCTCCCTTATGATGACTAAAAACAACTGACATCTGACACTACTGCAAGACACCTCCCTCTACTGAGCTTTCTCACGCATCTTACAGGTCTGTGTGATGAGAAAAAAACAACAACAACAACACAGGCATAATGTAATAATACCATTTGTGGTGCTACTGTATACCCAACCTGAACTTCCACACTAGTCAACGTTAGTAGTGGGGGAAAAAAATACAAAATCTCACTGGACCTTAACCAATGTTACTTGAATACATCCTTCCCAGGGTGTTTAACCTTGTGGGAATCGGTGAGCGTGCTGCCATGTTCACATGCCGAGGAGCTGCTGGTCAAAAGGCAAGGCAGGGAACTGCATGGGTCCCCAGATCAGTAGTGCTGACAAATTTATTTATTAAATATAAGATAAATATAAGTTAATGGTTGATAATGAATGCTGGTTGGAAAGGACCCATCTAGAATCACAGGCAGGAGGGCTCTCAGGAGTAGTAGGATGTTAATGAGGGGGGAGAAGAGAAAGTATGTTTTTGGGACTGCTCGGGTCACGTTATGGTTAAAGAAAATGTATGTTGTGTACAGAGTGCAATAATAGACATTGGTAAGATTAGCTGTCATGATGTAAGGAAAATGCAGAGGCAGAAGGTAAGACAGACATGAGGGTTATGCCCTGAGACTAGTCATGGGTGAATGAACTCTTATACAGCAGTGTTCAAATTTGTCACAGATGATTTGTGGCTTTGAAGCTTTGAAGTATTGATCTCAGGAGGCACAGTGACATCTGGTGGGTTTTAAATAAAAGCAGCCATTCACGGAAGCACTGTCACAATTGACACAAGCTATGACACCTAGTGCCAAAAAATATTTTTCAGAACAGTGAATCAAGCTTTTGTCTGCCCATCACTACCTCAGATTTAAAGCCACCAGCCACTCCAGAATCAACAACCCTATACATTTTTGGAAAAGAGATCTAAGATATCCAGTCCTATAAATGTCATTGCAATGATAGTGCAAATCTCTGGCTCATGGCAGATTTGCAGTGTGTGTTCACAAACTTTTGTACAGAATATTTCCTCTTACTATTGTGTTTTCAGTAAAATTCTGCCCATTTGTCTCATAGCTTTTAAACCCTCAAATGGTCTGACTGAGGCATCGACTTTCATACAACTTGGTGCAACACAATCAAACAGCAACATATGCTTTCATATAAATGCTTCAGTCAGAATAGAGCAAACCATTTGAACTCCTTTCACTTCCAAAAAATATTTGTGTGTGTAAAATGTGTGTGAAAAGTCTGGACAGACAGCTGCATAGAGGAAACCAGACTCCTTCACTGAGATATCTCTTTTAAATCATAAGGATCTGCTGTTTCTATCCAGAGAAGCCCTTGTCATTTTTTGTGCATCTCCTTCCTGGCAAATGTATTGCTGCAAAACCTCCTGCCACAAATCTTGCTGTTTTCCAAAAATAACTTTCCAATTAGTCACTTTCAAACAGTTAATTACATGGGTGTGTCATTTAAATTAATTTAAACCTAATGGTATCTTAACAGGTTTATGTTCTATAGTTTTAGTTTAATTTATTTTTGCGGTGCCTTTTCTACAATTTAATCTTGACTCCATAAACATTTTGGGCTAGTATTGGAACATTATCAGAAAAAAGGTTCAACAATCAACTGTGCTCATTACAGTGAGACGCTTATTGAAGAGCTGACGCCTAAACTTCGTATTAAATGCAAATGACTGCTATCCAAGGTTATCATGATCTCGTCCACACACTTCTTCCCACTCCCTCGACACTCTGCAAAAACTTTGTTTTATGGTTTTAAAGCATCCTCCCTATAGTCCTGATTGCTCCATCAGACTGTCACCTGTTCAGGCCTGAGAGCAGCCCTACAAGGATGAAGATTCACTTCTGATGAAGAAATGAAGACAGTGGTGCTCTGTGCTGACTGTTTGGGTAAATGTTCTCTCCTAAAGTCTGTGTTCCTAAACTCCATGTTCAGGGTGTGTAGCTCCCAGCTGCACCAGGATGTCAACTGTGCACTCCCGGTCCGTATGTGTGACAGATCACAGAACTGTCCCCAACCTGGAGCAAGCCTATGGTAGTTGTGTCAACTTAAGGAGCCTGACAGAGGAGCAGTCACTGACATATCAGCAGTAGAGAAAAGGAGACTGATTGGTAGTACAGTGGAAGATGTTTTTCTAGCTTCATGCACTGCCTTCTGTCTGTCAGGAAGTTAGTGACTGACAGACAAAGAAACTCAGGCACAATCACCTAAGATAGCTCAATGTGGAGAAGCTTTGTTTAAGCAATATTAAATGACTAGCTAAAACCAACAAAAAATCCTGGCAAAGGTTTTCTGACTATTCCAAGTTGCTGGATGAAATGCAGGCCTACAAAGTTTGTCATCTACAGACCTCTTCACCCAATATGCAAAATCCACGAGGTACATGTGGGTATTAGATATCGTTTTAACATTAATTGGTCAAGCACATTAAAAGCTGCAGGGGTTAAAGCAACCTGTCTGTAGTTATAATTCTTAGTTTTTTGGTGGGTACGAAGAAATTTAAAGAGATTTAAAGCAAGCAGAGACTAGGGTTTGCAAAGACTACAATGAGCGCCAAACTATTTCTACAGTTAGGATCAATACCACCACAGTCATGACTGTAGAGTCTTGAAGAAGTAACTCAGTGGTTAAGGCATTGGACTACTACTTAACCTAAAAAGACCTAGCTGGGAGTCCTAGACTAAAAGTGATTTAGGAAGCTTCTCAAATCAATGCTGAGGAAGGAAAGTACAAAACTCTTTATCTTAGTGAGGAGGTGTGGTTGACCCCATTGCTAGGGGTGATGCAGAAACTCAAGGACTGTGATTGGTTGATAAAAAATCTGTAAAGGTTTTAAAATGCACTCTTTGTAAAAATAAAATATATGACAATAGAATTAATAGAAGAAATTATATCATCATGAACGCGGGCTACTTTATGCAAAGTTCGTGTAGGTAGGGTAAATATATTAAAGTTAAAAACAGCCAAATGTTGAAAATGTGAAATTTTGAAGCAACCAATTTGCACACAGTTGTTTATATATTTAAGTTTTATTTGTTTACCAAACTGATTTATTTTATTTTTTTTTGCTTGGAATCCATTTCAGATTGATGGGAGCAAAATGGCTCAGCTTTTACTAATTTACATGATTGCAGGATTCCAAAACATAAATGATATTTATGTTTTGGATGGTATGTAGCCAACAATTCAAGAGCGATGGAAGGTGTAAAACAACAAGAAAAACAAACTGGACAGAAGATCAGTCTTTACTTTTAGCTTTACATTCGGTGTTTGGAGAATATTTCTTCTTTCTGCCATTTTGTCCTCTGCTATAGAAACTCTTAAGCCTCTTAAAAGTCCTCCTCTCTACTCTTAAAAATTTTTACCTTAGGAGCTGTTTTTAGGGCTAAGTTGTTTCGTGAATCATTTTTATCTTTATTAAGATTTAGTCCTAAATTTAAGGGGAAATTATAATAAAATGTCATAATTCTAAGAATTTTCTTTTCTAAAAATTTCATCACTAAGAGCAACTTTTAGACTTAAGACGCTTTGTGCATATGGGCCGAGATTTATAATGAGATAAAAATATAAGTTGCTTAAATGTGCATGTCTGCCAAATGTCATAATGTAATTAAAGATGCGTTTGTGTATATGAGCTAATTGTTAGGCAAAAATGTGACATATTGTCTGGTCCAGCTGTGAGTCTTTGGTTTGCAAAACAGCTTTTGCTAATCTCTACGGTTAGTGGTGTTAATGATGCTGGTGTGGTAATATTTATCAAAAAGGATCTGAAAAGAAGAGTGTGTGTGTGTGTGTGTGTGTGTGTGTGCGTGCGTGCGTGCGTGCGTGTGTATGAAGAGGAAAAATGTAAAACAGCTTATAAGACTGTGCAGTGTTGATTAATGTAACCATTACATGATTTATGATCATTAGTATTTAGTCAAAGGTCAAATATTGTGATGTATGCTTAATTATAATATGAAGTAACCCGCAAAAATTTACTAGAGCGATTCTTACAACTGAATGTATTTGCTGTCTCTTGGAAAAAAGGAAGAACTTACGGAGAAATAAACTTTACCATTTTGCATCTTATGAGAGAACACCACAAATATTTGAGCATTTATTTCAATTAAACATTTGTTTAACTATAATTCTACAACATGTGTGTGTATGTGTGTTAGGGGGATTATCTAAGAATCTCTGGAGAGGAGTAAATGTGGGGTGGAGTGTGGTGTTTGGGTGAGTTAAAATCTGAGCCTATATTTGTCAAATCTGCAGTAATATGTTTTCAGTTCAGGAAAGGAGAGAATAAGTTGCATGTCATCTGCATAATAATGGTATGAAAAATCTTGCAAAGATATGACCTTACCACTATATGACTACACAGACTCAGTATAGAGGGAGAACAGAAGAGGATCCAGTACTGACACCTGTGGGACACCTGTAAAGAGTCTGTGTGGGGCAGATGTGGATCCGCTCTATGTCGACCAATGTTCTAGGTAAGAAGCAAATGCAGCTGACAGGTCAAGGAGGATGAGGAGAGATGACAGCTGATCTAGAAGCATGGAGTTTCTCAGTGACTGACAGAAGGGCAGTCTCTGTGGAATGTGCCACTTTGAATCCAGATTGGTTGGGATCGTTAAGATTGTTTAGTGAGAGATAAAGAGACATCTGGTTGTAAACAGTACTTTCAAGAATTTTAGAAAGAAAAGAGAGAAATGATCCTAGGTGATAGTTGCTGTTGTCTGCTAGATCCATGCAGGGTTTCTTGAAGATGGGAAAAACTCTTGCCTTCTTAAAAGCAGCCATGACCAGATGATATGGAATGGTTGATGAAGGTTGTGATGAAGAAATGGAGGACTTGTGGGGTGTCCTGGAGCATTGTGGAAGGGATTGGGTCTAATGAACAGGGTTTGGAGGACTAGATATTGTCATAAATCTCATCAGCTGACAGGTTGGAGAATTCTGCTTCAACCTGTAGGAGAGGGGAGGAAATGTCCTGAATTTCTGTTGTAGGGGTTAAGTTGGGTGCAAACGTCTGGCAGATTGCTGCAATTTTCCTGTTGTAGAAAGTGGCAAAGTCATCAGCAGTCAGAGAGGATGGGGCAGGAGGAACCGATGGGTTAAGTAGGATAAGATAATGTGGAGCTGGTCAGAATCTGGAGTTTGCCAGTCTCTAGTGATAGAGAGAAAAAGGAGGCTGGGTCTGGGAGTGATGATGGTGTACAGAAAGACACAGAGGAAGGGGAGATAGAATGAGAGTTTTTGCAGGTAAAAGAGAAATTTTGGTGGTTAGCTTTAGACAGAATAGGAAGGGTGATGGTGAAGGATACTAGATAATGATCAGATTTATGAAGAGGGGTATCATTGATATCTGTGACTGGGGAAGGGTGACAGAAAACCAGGTCAATATAATTCCCTCTCTTGTGTGTGGTAGGGCAGCTGTTTAGTGTTAATGAGAAAGAGTTAAGGAGAGGGAGAAGGTAAGCAGATTGGGCTTTGTCAGTGGGAATGTTAAAACCTCTGAGAAGGGTGCGAGGAGTGTTATCAGAAGGAAAAGACTAAGCATATTCATGTCATTCAGAAAGTTTCACAGAGGACCATTAGGGCAGTAGATAACAAGGATGTCGAGGTCAATTGGAGAGATTGCTTTAAATGCAGGGAATTCAAATGATGTCCAGGATATCTGTCACAATCGGGCCAGGCTCCGAATCAAGTCAAACACCACGCCTCCCATCTCCAGAGTACTAATCACCGCCACCTGATCACAATGAGGACAAAACCCTCAAAAGTGCACACCACACAGCATTCAGCGTCCGGGCTCGTAAGATGAAAGTGGACCGAATCACCAAACGAGTAAAACTCGAATACGTGTCTAAATTACTTACCTGTTCTCCTTGTTTCTCCTCAGAAGTGTGTTATCCTGTTTTGTTCCCTCCGTCTCCGTGGCTTTGTGTGTGTGTGCGCACATATCCCTCGCAGTTTCCTTGGTGTTCTCAGAACCGACCGTACCACCCCCGATCCTCCACGTCAACAAGAAAGGAAAGGAGCGATCTTTAAGGCTCACCTCATGTAAAGTTACTGCCGATATTTCAAAGTACTAACATTAAAGTGCTTAATCTTGACCCTACCGTACCTGCTGGATAAATAAACATTGCTCGTCTGAAAAACTTACCCTCCTTGTCAGTCCAAATCTGTTACAGAAGCCCGGACCTTAACAACAAGACAGGATGAGCGAAACCGATCCTATCCATGAGCTGATTGCGCAGTTATGCCGGGTAGTAACAACCCCACCATTACCGGATACATCCACCGGCGCTTCTTCTACGCCCACGGTAGCTAGCCCCATGGCGCGACAGCGCCCTTCTCTGGCACGGCGGGGAATTACAAGGGATTTTTGCTCCAATGTTCCCTCACGTTTACAATGCAACCCAACAGTTATCCCACCGACCAGGCAAAAATCGCTTACATCATTTCACTGCTATCTGGACCAGCATTACAATGGGCTGAGTCAATCTGGACACAGGGAGGACCACTAACCCAATCTTATGACCTCTTTGACTTCCACTTCAGGGAAGTATTTGAACGGACAGACAGTGAGGAATCTGCAGGAGAACAACTCTATCCTCAAACAGGGTGACAAATCAGTTCAAGATTATGCCCTCCAGTTTCGCACCCTAGCTTCCTCTAGTGGATGGAATGAGCAGGCCCTAATTACCACCTACCGTCAAGGGCTCAATCCAGATTTGCGAGTCATGCTCGCCACTCATAATGACTCGCTGGAGCTTGAAAAATTTATTCAACTGTCCATCCGCTGCTCAGCCCGTCTTGCTTCCTGCCAACCTAGCACCCATACTCCCACAGATCTCCTCCCAATTCCGTCGACGATGCCAGGGAACCCCGAATTTACCATGGAACCTATGCAACTGGACAGGGGCCGGATCTCACCGATTGAACGACAGAGAAGGCTGACCCAGAACCTCTGCCTGTACTGCGGTAACGCGGGGCACCTCAGGCGGGAGTGCCCCACTCGACCTCCTCGTCCCTTGGTGAGTGTTTGGTCTTCTCATATAGAATGAATTCAACCCCTCACCACATCTGTAAGCCTTACTGCTTCCGATGTTTCTATTTCAGTGGCGGCACTCCTCGACTCTGGGTCAGCCGGGAACTTCATCTCTGGGAACCTGTGTCAGTACCTCCGGCTCAAGATCACCCCGACGGAACGATCCTTCCAGGTCCAGTCAATAACCGGAAAACCCCTGTCCAGAAAATCTGTCTGTGCATCCGCTGGTCCCGTGACACTGCAGATGGGACTTCTTCATCAAGAAGAGATCACTCTTTTGGTGCTTGAGAAATCCACAGCAGATGTTGTCTTGGGACGCCCCTGGTTGATGAAACATAAACCCGTCCTTTCTTGGACCACAGGGGAGGTACTCAAGTGGGGAGAGGAGTGTACACAGACCTGTTTTCCCGCACTAGCACTAAGACCTCAAATCTTAAATTTTCAATCCACCTCCATCGAAAGCCCAGTAGAAAAACAGTCTTTGAATGTACCCTCCCAGTATTCTACATTCAGTGACGTGTTCTGCCCCAAAAAAGCAACCCAACTACCCCCACATCGTCAATAGGATTGCGCGATCGACCTCCTCCCTGGTGAGCCATTACCTCGGGGACGCATCTATCCTCTCTCCATTCCCGAAAGACAAGCCATGGAGGAGTACATCAAGGAAGCTCTCCAAGAAGGCTTCATACGTCCATCAACTTCCCCTGCAGCATCCAGTTTCAAATTTGTGGCGAAAAAAGATAAATAAAGCCACAGTCAAGTTTCGTTATCTGTTACTCCTGGTCCCAGCAGCCTTGGAGCGTCTCAGAGGAGCCCGTGTGTTCACAAAACTAGACCTTCGCAGTGCATACAATCTTATCCGTATTCGGAAAGGAGATAAATGGAAGATGGCCTTCATAACACCTACAGGACATTATGAGTACCTAGTGATGCCCTATGGCCTTGTCAATGCCCCGGCCGTCTTCCAAAACTTCAGGCACGAGATACTCCGCAACTTCCTCCACCAGTTTGTGATCGTCTACATTGATGACATCCTCATATTCTCCCAATCCGAGGCTGAACACCACCGACACGTCACAACGGTTCTCCAACGACTCTGTGAGTTCCATCTCTTTCTCAAGGCTGAAAAATGTGCGTTCCATCAATCTTCCGTCTGATTTCTCGGTTACATTATTGGCCAAAACAAGGTGAAAATGGATCAAGAGAAAGTCTCCGCCATCACCAACTGGCCACAACCCACAAGTATTAAGGAGCTACAACGTTTCCTTGGATTTGCAAATTTCTGTCGCAGATTTATAAAGAACTACAGTGTCACAGCCAGTCCTCTAACCTCCCTGCTCCGAGGAAAACCCAAAGCCCTTAAGTGGACCCCGGAGGCCACCGACGCCTTCCAACTGTTAAAACAAGCATTCACCTCGGCGCCCATCCTCGTACACCCAAACCCAGAACTCCCATTTGTAGTAGAAGTGGATGCCTCAACCAATGGTGTGGGAGCCATCCTGTCCCAGCAACTAGGAAAACCCTTAAGGCTCCATCCATGTGCGTTCTTTTCTAAGAAATTCACCCCAACTGAAAAGAATTATGATATTGGAGATTGGGAACTACTGGCTATTAAGATGGCCCTGGACGAATGGAGACATTGGCTGGAGGGAGCTCTGCACCAGTTCCTTGTCTTGACTGATCATAAGAACCAGCAATATTTAAGGGAGGCAAAAAGAATCAACCCCCAACAAGCACAATGGGCAATGTTCTTTTCCCAATTTAATTTCAAGATCTCCTATCGTCAAGGGTTGAAGAACATCAATGCCGACTCCCTCTCTCGACTACACTCCGACTACGTCACCAATGACGAACCAGTTTCAATTCTCCCAGAGAAACTTTTTGTCAACCCCATCCACTGGAAGCACCCTCAATCCGTATCAGAACCTGCTCCAATCAATCCCCAGAACTGTCCACCCAATCGCCGGTTTATCCAGGAATGGGATCGCAATCCCCTAATTCACTTAGTCCACACTGCATTAGGCACAGGACACCCTGGAACCGAGCGTACTCTCACTCCTGCAGGATCGCTGCTGGTGGCCCAACATGGAGAGGGATGTAAAAAGGTATGTTGCTGGATGTCCTGAGTGTGCAATGTCAAAAAGTCCCCGACATTTACCTGCTGGAAGACTCATGCCTCTGCCCATTCCACACCGCCCATGGTAACACTTGGGAGTGGATTTCATCACAGACCTACCCAACTCGGATGGCTGTACCTGCATCCTCGTCATTGTTGACAGATTTTCGAAAAGTTGTCGACTGGTTCCTCTCAAAAGTTTTCCGTCCGCCATGGAAACAGCTGAAATACTATTCAACAGAGTGTTGCGTTACTTCGGCATCCCAGAAGATATCGTATCCGACCGAGGTCCCCAATTTATCTCTCGGGTATGGAGAAGCTTCTTCCGACTCCTAGGTGTGACCGTGAGTTTATCATCTGGTTATCATCCCCAAACGAATGGGCAGACTGAACGAAAGGTTCAAGAAATCGGACGTTTTCTTAGGACTTTCTGCCATGGCCACCAGGAATCCTGGAAACAGTTCCTTGGGTGGGCGGAATACGCCCAAAACTCCCTTCGACAATCGACCACTGGTCTCACCCCTTTCCAGTGTGTGCTAGGTTATCAACCCCCGTTATTTCCCTGAAACGGGGAACCATCTGACCTCCCGGCAGTCGACAGCTGGTTCCGAGCGAGTGAGGGTGTTCGGGAAGAAGCTCACCATCATCTGCAACGTGCTGTACGCAGACACAAGAGTAACGCCGACCGACGTCGTCCCATCGCTCCATCATTCCGACCAGGAAACAAGGTATGGGCTTGACTCGAGACATGCGTCTAAGCTCAGCCCCAGGTATGTCGGCCCCTTCACGGTCCTGGAACAGGTAAACCTGGTCACCTACAAATTACAATTACCTCCACATTATCGAATCCATCCCACTTTCCATGTATTACTGTTGAAAAAATACCTAGACCCTGTCGTATCATCCACAGAGCTTGGCCCAGAAGAAGAAACACCTCCTCCTCCGATCATAAAGGATGAGGGAACCATCTACCAAGTACGGGACATTCTGAATTCCCGTCGTCGCGGTGGTCGCCTGGAGTACTTGGTGGACTGGGAAGGTTACAGTCCAGAGGAGAGATCATGGGTACCTCGGGATGACATCCTTGACCCCACTCTGCTAGAGGAATTTCATCACACCCATCCCAACCGCCCAGCACCACGGGGTAGAGGTAGACCACCACGACGGCAGAGGGGACAACTCTCAGGAGCGGGTTGTGGAGGAGGGGGTAATGTCACAATCGGGCCAGGCTCCGAATCAAGTCAAACACCACGCCTCCCATCTCCAGAGTACTAATCACCGCCACCTGATCACAATGAGGACAAAACCCTCAAAAGCGCACACCACACAGCATTCAGGGTCCGGGCTCGTAAGATGAAAGTGGACCGAATCACCAAACGAGTAAGACTCGAATACGTGTCTAAATTACTTACCTGTTCTCCTTGTTTCTCCTCAGAAGTGTGTTATCCTGTTTTGTTGCGTCCGTCTCCGTGGCTTTGTGTGTGTGTGCGCACATATCCCTCGCAGTTTCCTTGGTGTTCTCAGAACCAACTGTACCACCCCCGATCCTCAACGTCAACAAGAAAGGAAAGGAGCGATCTTCAAGGCTCACCTCATGTAAAGTTACTGCCGATATTTCAAAGTACTAACATTAAAGTGCTTAATCTTGACCCTGCCATACCTGCTGGATAAATAAACATTGCTCGTCTGAAAAACTTACCCTCCTGTGTCAGTCCGAATTGCAGTTCCTATCTAGATTTGTCACTAATTTGTTGCAGAATATGCTTGGAGAC
>JAOTRS010143408.1:0-12437 GCA_028565755.1 Dinotopterus cunningtoni | reverse complement strand
TTGACCTGACAACATAAATTTTAACAACATAAATTAACAACATAAATTAACAAAAACTAACTAGCTAACCCAGAGAGGAAGACTATATATGTGGCAACGCTGTGGGAGGTATTTTGTAAAATAAAGTATTTTGAAACCAATTACGCCACCCCGAGGTTAACCGGGGAAATAACCCAAACAAGGAACACAGGTTCGTTAGGCTAAGTAAGACAGGGAGACAGTGGTACAAATGTACAAAGCTTTATTTTAGTTCACAATAAAATGAATTAAAACACTTAATAGCATGCAATGCTAAGTATCAAATGGCCATCACGCACAATATAGGTGGAACAAGGCACTCTGTGTAGACAAAAAATTCACAAAAAAGGAAAAATTTAAATAAAACATACATACAAACAAAAAAAGAACACGGAATTTCAGGCACAGGCTTCCCAGCGGCAGGGGCAGGCTAAATGAGGTACAAACCCTAAGGTGCACTTCACACACATCCACACACTCACACAAAGTGAAACGGGAATACAATCAGCACTGCACTCCACACAGTTATACTACCACCAGTACTCAGAGCTAGCTAGCTAGCCTCCCAGCCCAACAGTGCCTGAGGTGGACTGACATAAATTAACACAACCAAAAACACGTCCAAATTAACCAAAAGAAACAATATAAAGAAACAAAAATAAAAGAAACCAAATTCTCTTTACATTAAAACACACAAAATAGAAAATAAAAAAGAGCAAAAGAATAACAATTAAACCAAAAAGAAACAAAATAAAGGAAAAGTTTCTAACTGTTCGCTGGATATGTCATAGCCAATTCAGAGTTCTTCAAAACCTACATTACAACACTCTCCGCAATACAATCACAGATGCAGATAACCCAACGCCCAAACAGGCCTTCGAATGGTAGCAGGGCAACTCCGAATCGCGTACACAGTTACAAAGAAAATAACCCCAAAAAACAAAAGGAGAAACAGCGCCTCCGAGTGGCGCAGTGGTAAAGCACTCGCCCTATCATCCGGAGATCGCTGGTTCGACCCCCTGGTGATGCTGTTAACCCCTCACAGCCGGAGGCCTAGAGAGAGCTGATTGGCCGAGCTCTCACAGGGGGGAGGGAAGAGAGGTACTTAGTGCTCCCACATTAATGACGGCTCTACAAGCCAATCAGGGGCATCTGTGAGCTCGCGCAGGCGGAGGGAGTGGATAGCGCTGTTCCATTGAGTGTGTTACGCCGCCCCCAACGGTGCGTGAGCGAGCAGTTTGAAAAAAATGGTCGGTGACGCCATGTGGATCGGAGGAAACACGTGGGTCGGTCAGCAGCCATCCCGACTGATTGGCAGTGGAAGCTTAGTGTGGGAGCCTCTAGTGACGGGGTGGAATTGGATACTACAAAATTAGGGGAGAAAATTGGAAAAATTCGGAAAAAGGGGGGATAAAGTTTTTAAAAAAAGGATAAACAGCAGAGAATCACCGGAGAAGAAAACAGCAGGAGAAGAAACAGCAGCACCATCCGTCATCAATGCAGAGAGCTAGTACTTCCACCTTCCGCGATTCATCGACACCACGTCAGACACCCATAGCGCACTAGAAAAAGAACCATTACTAAAATGCATCTCTTTCATGAACCAGAAAGAAACGAAACTCACTTACCAAGGTGAATTGTTGCGCTACTCAAACTGTACCATTACTCACAGCGCGCAGCAAAATACCAGGCAGGAAAGCACATGCGCGAAGGAAGCTCCACGGCTAAGCAGTACACAAACACTGGTTAACATTACCCAACGCCAAAACGCACAGCACGTAATGAGTGTATACCAACCTGACAAAAAGTGGACAGTCTGACTCAACCGGATACCAATCGGTCATTCTGCGCATTGAGGGAAAAAATAAATATCTGCGTTTTAATGTGCATGCCCACCTCTCTATTAGCCACATAGCTACAAACAAAACACACACACACCTTCTGTCCATGCACACCAGAAGGTGTGTGTGTGTGTGTTCAATCAATTTTCACTCCTTTTTTTTTGATCAAATTGATCAAGCAATCAATTTTCACTCCTTTTTTTTCAAGCCAAACATTTTAATCTCCTTTTGACTATTTTTTTTTCCACTGGAAGAGTGTCACAATGCTGTGGACTTTGTGTAAATCCTGTATAAATCATACTTTGAATTGAGCAGTGTGACACTTAATATCTTTGTCAGATTGTGTGATATTTTGTATCATTTAGTGTTTTGATTTGCCAGATTTTGCTGTTGTCTGTTATATTGTGTAATTTGTAAATTTATTACACAATAAAAACTATATATTGTATTGTGCACATTTAAGTTTATTCCATGTATGTATTTATTTTTATGCATGGGCTGATTTTACAAATTAGTAATAATAGTAGACTGTAACATGTTTTATATTGTTAACCTGCTGGTTTAATGTTGGGATGGACAGAGGTATGGACACTGACATCTCAGGTGTGTGTTTACAGTATACATATATATGTTTTTTTCCTCAATATATAAAAAGTGGCAATTCCTTATGTATTTTTATATTGTAACACAATAATTAATGTTATTCTGTATATTGTGAATATATTTTAGATCAGAACACTAAATCATTCAATATATTGACAGTTTATATATAGAGAAATAAGTTTTCTTTGTGTAAGACTGGAAGTTCAGTATAACATAAAATGTGTTTAAGTTAAACTGTAGGAAACACCAATGAGAGTAATACTCTCATAAGATCAACTTCAATGTAATACTCTACACCCATGAGTCCCCCCAGATCTGCTCCTTTACCTAAGGCAAATCTATTTACAAAAATGCTTGGCTAAATAAATAGGTTTTTAGCCTAGACTTAAAAACTGAGACTATTTCTGAGTCCTGAACATTAATTGAAAGACTATTCCATACCTTTGGGGCTTTGTAAGAAAAAGCTCTGTCCCCAGCTGTAGTTTTCATAATACACGGTACTGATAAGCAGCCTGCATCCTTCGATCGAAGTAGGCGTGGCAGATCATAAGACTCTAGCAGTTCACTCAGATACTGTGGCGCGAGAACATTTAATGCTTTAAATGTCAAGAGTAGTATTTTAAAATCAATGCGGAATTTCACAGGGAGCCAATGAGGTGAAGATAAGATAGGGGTGATGTGCTCGTATCTTCTGGTTCTAGTGAGGACTCTCGCTGCTGCATTCAATAGTCCAACCTAGAGGTGATAAAAGCATAAGCTTTTTTGCAGTGTTTTGTGACAATATATTTTTTTATCTTGGCAATATTTCTGAGGTGAAAGAATGCTATCCTGATAATATTATCTACATGTGCTTCAAATAAAATATTGCCAAGATAAGAAATATATTTTGACCGAGGTTTTTAAAAAAAGAAAGGTAAAAAGTTACGTAATATGTCAAACCACACTGGTTAACTTAGGGCATGCCTCATAATACTGTGACCAGCTGACTGATTTTTACTATTAAAAAACAAAACAACAACTTTCAACCTCACTATTGTTAGTTACTGGGACATGCTAATCCACCAACAGGTAGCATTTGAATTCCTTTTGCAATTTAAGAACAAACTGTGTAAGCTGTGTAATTTTCAGCTAAAGTACACTACATGTTTTTTGTTTGTTGTCTTCTTCTTGGTCTTTTTCTTCATTTGATTTGCAGCAGGCAAAGTAGGCAGTGCGCTACCGCCACCTAAATGTCTGGATGAATAGTGTTTTTTGCTGACTGGCGATGCCCTGCACATTTCTCTAACACACTGGCCACTTAAACATTTGCAGGAATACAGCAGGTGTAGGAGAAATTGTGAAAAATTATGTATTTATTAAAATGTACTGTAGGCTTAACTGGGTTGGCCATAGGAAAATGTTGAACGTTCAGTCATAAATGTTAATTAAAAATAAGTTTAGCATTAAATGATAATTGTAGACAGAAATCACTGAACACAAACATTATCTCATTGCTTCACTTCTTGATAAAAAAAAAAATTCTGTATATTGTATTTTAGTTCCTTATGGATAATGACATTTACACAGAAAGCAAAGTAAGTTTGCCATTTGCCAGTTTCATTTCAATAAATTCATTAGGGTGTAATACACAATTGTAAAAGATTACCCATGGTAATCAACTAGGAACACCTGGGTGTACTGTACGATAATATAACTGGTGTCTGGATTTTTTTTTTTAAATGAAGCTAGATTTCAAAATAAAGCATTTATCTATTACAAAACAATTTTGTAATGGAGTTTAGCCATTATCAACCTACATATCTACATATCTTCATTGAACACATGGTGTATTAAAAAAAAAAAAAAAATATTTTGGTACTTCACTTTTGCAGTTCTAAAGCAGAAAGTTCTAATAATTTGCAAATTGCAGTGTTACCCACAGGTGTAAAGTATACCTGCAGTGGTAGCCAGCGGAGCGGGCCGCATTACCTGCAGCACAAAAGTGGTCCACTCTACACAACTAACAACAAATATATGTGACCTTTAACACAATATTTAGATTTATTTTATTTTCTATTAATTTAACATTTCATAGATCCAACCTACTAACCCTCCCCGCCATCTACCCATATTTGAAGTGTGTTTTACTAATGTTGTTTAAAGAACAAAATACAGAAATCACGTAAACTAATTTTATAGGTGATAAACTTGAATTCATGAAGTTTGACAGAAGATGTTGATTGATTTTCTATTATTGCACCTTGTCCAATGAGTTCAATATAATATTATTTCATTCTATACAGTAGTTAGAACTTAGGCAGCATGGTGGCATAGTGGTTAGCACTATCACCTTGAACCTCTAGAGTCCAGGTTTGATTCCTCCCTTGTCATCTGTGTGCATGGAGTTTGAATGTTCTCCCCATGCTTGGTGGGTTTTCTCTGGTTACCTTCCTCAGTCCTAAAACATGCAGATTAAGCTAACTGGTTTTCCCAATTATCCCATTAGGGTGACTGAATGTTTCCTCTGTATTGTGTCTTTTTATTTTTCTGAGGTTAGGTTTCACTAAATGTTGCTCATTTCAGACATTTTTCTATCCATAGAGAAAATTTATAGGGTTCAGTAATAGTCTCAGTGTTAAATCAAATACACTGATAATGAAAATGTAAGCTCAATACATGACTGCAGCACACATGTGTTTTTGTATTGACACCTAAGTAGAAGTATCACTGTGTGGGCAGCGTGTGCAGTAATACACAGCTGTGTCTTCTGTCTGTAGATTCTGTCCTCTCAGAGTCACTGTGTTGCTGGAGCCGTCTTTAGAAATACTGAACTTGCTTTTTAGAGACTCTTTATGATGAGTATTCCCACCACCCCAAATGTGGTTTATCCATTCCATAGTTTTCCCTGCAGGTTGTCGAATCCAAGCTGTGGCGTAGCTGCTATCAGTAACAGAGTATCCGGATACTTTACAGTTAAGAGTTAAAGATTCTCCTGGCTTTAACATCACTAAGGAGAGCTGAGTGAGTTCTGCTGCGCATTCCACATCTGAAAACAAAGACACAATTTCAGTTAAACATGTACAGTATGTACAATTGGTTATAGCTACTATAGTTTACTAGCATCTCTCTGAGTTTATTACTGAAGTGAAACTCACAGGATGAAGCTGCCAGCAGCAGCAAAAATGACAAGGACATTGTTTAACTAAAAGTAGTGCTGAATTCTCTAGAGCCCACAGAGACCAAGGCTGATATTTCTCTATATGTTGTTTTACACAAGGGGGGTGAGTGGGATTTTGCATATGCATTTGTATATTGTTATGCTGGTTAATTCGAAACAGCCGGCTGTTTTTTTTTTTTTTTGCTTGTTTGTTTACGTCTTAATAACCACCATGGGTTTACAGAAATTAACTTAAAAAATTTAGTTCTGTGTTGATCCACACTTACTCCCATTTCCATTCACTTTTATATTTCTTTTTATATCTTAGTAAAGCATGTTTTGTGGATATAAATGTTTATTAATATTTGATTTTGTCAGAATAACCTAATTAGAAGCAGTGCTGATCCCAAGCCTGGATAAAATGGGAGGTTTGCGTCAGGAAGTGCAAATCGGATGGTCTACTACGGCCTACTACTACCCTCGATGGGATCAGCCGAAAGACCAGCTAAAGCAAAGCAGCTTTACAAAATCAAAATAATTATATGTGGATGTGTATGAATCAAAATGATAAGATTGTCCCTGATGGGGAGCAGAGGACGACAGTGACAGTGGCATGGAAAAACTCCATGAGATGGCAGTAGGAAGAAACCTTAAGAGGAACCAGTCTTAACAGGGAACCCATCCTCATTTGGGTGAAACGGATAGCAGGGATTGATCTGCATCATATTGTGTGGAAGGACTGGAAGTTCAGTATAACAGGAGATATGTTTACGTTGATATGGATTCCAGTTCATTATTGGAGGCTCAGGTAGAGTGTTGGAAACTCCAGTCCTAAACTATCGAGCGACTGAAGTCACAAGTCCTCAGAGAACAGCTGTCAGCATCAGCCGAGGACTGTCAGGACAGGACTGTCTTCGTGGAAAAGTGGAACCATCCCCAATCACCAGGCAGACAACACGGGGCATCCATGCAACGAGATCTCCAGCCAGAAGCGGGGCACCAGGACAAGTCAGACAGGTCCAGAGGGCAAAGGGGTGCTGGATCACTGGCATCTCAGGAGCGACATGTATAGCTCGACAGAGAGACAGGGAGAGATAACAGTTAGGTATGAAACAGACATGAGGGCTCCCTGAGATGTACAGTAAAGCGACCAATCACTTCATCGCCAACAAACATGACTGATCAATGAGAGTGGGCAAGACAGCATTTGAACATAACAGTTCACCATAATACTCTATGTCCATGAGTCCCCCAGATCTGCTTCTTTACCTAAGGCAAATCTATTTACAAAAATAATCAAAGGTTTTTATTACCATATTTTTTAACACTTCTATTAAATTAAATTTAGGGCTAGACTATAGTTACATATGAACTGTATGTCTGCAGAAAAAGGTAAATATTTTTTTTGAACTTTTATCTGTCATTTATTTTTTTTTAGTCTATAACAAATATATTTCTTTTAGAAGTGGTTAACTTTCACATTCAGGGAAATCATAACAAGGAACAGCCATGTTACACAGAAAAAGACAAAAAAGGATAAATTTTTCCTGTCACATAAACACTAAAGTGTAACAACCTGCTATGAGTGAATTAAGTGTGTTATTGTATTTTTGCTCAAATAAATTTTCAAATTTGCTTTGGTACAGTATAAGGCAACATATGTCTACATATTTGCACTGTCCACATATTTGTAATTTAAATACGTTTAAATACTAACATAATCTATATGAATTAATGTTTGTTACTGCTGTTCTTATTTATAAACGGCCTCTGCTCCTTGTTTTGAGAGATACTATGTTTCTTTTCTCATTCCAAAAATTGCTTACTGTCATGATGCCGGCGTGAGTGTTTGCGTGGCATAACTGCAGAGGCAAGATGTTGGTTCTTACGTTCCTTTTTATTGATATTTAAAGCAAAAACCAAACGAAAGCTCTTTTATTAGAGCACCTGGGAAAACTTACAGAAACACAACCAACACAACATAACTATAATAACAAATAGCTAGGCTATTTATAATGACTTTAATTACTTTCCTCGGTTCAGGTGGGTGCTTCCTTCACCTGACCGAGGTGCATTCTGGGACATGAAGTTCCCAAACTAAACATCACAAAAAACATAACTAAAACTAAAAACAAGTCTGGGCGTTTGGCGCCCTCTAGGGGTAAACCCTTACAGTACGATGCTCTCCAGGATGCGCCTTGACTCACCACTTTCGTTTTCAAGCAGAGGTGGAGGAAGTGCGTTGTCCTCCCCGTCGAGCAGAGGCGGCGGAGGTGGAGGGAACGCGTCATCCTCGTCGTTCAACGGCGGCGCGTAGTCCTCCCCGTCGAGCAGAGGCGGAGGCAGAGGATGCGCGTCGTCCTTGCCGTTCAGTGGCGGCACGTCGTCCTCAACGACGAGCAGAGGCGGAGGTGGAGGAAGCGCGTCATCCTCAACGAAGAGCAGAGGCGGAGGTGGAGGAAGCGCGTCGTCCTCGCCGTTCAGCGGCGGCGCGTCGTCCTCAACGAAAAGCAGAGGCGGAGGTGGAGAAAAAACATAACTAAACTACAAAAAACATAACTAAAACTAAAAACAAGTCTGGGCGTTTGTCGCCCTCTAGGGGTAAACCCTTACAATTCCAGAAGTAACACAATAATGTAAATTGTGTACTCTGAAATTGTCAAAGAAAAGAAGTGCTCTTAAGCCAACAAATAAGGCTGAATATTTTAATAAATTTGTATTAATTATAAGATCTAATTAATACATAACATTACGTTACTACTTGATCTTAATTTTCAAATAAATGTTGCTGTTGGTCTTTCAAACCACAAACCCCATGGCAGGTCCATCGGACCTGCGCTTTATGGTTTTGACCACACTATGCACTCCACTAAAAAGCTTCAAGGAATAACATTTTCAGATATATTTATTGCAATAAATAATAAAGTTTTACTGTTTTAGAAAGCTTTGTTTTAGCAGCAATATTACAGTAGTACTGCTGTTTCACATTAATGATGTTCAATACCACCCTTACTGGGATTATTTTGCTTCAATTATCTATATTTTATAATTAACTATTATCCTAGCCATTCTTTAATATCATCAATCCATCTTCTTGCTGGTCTTCCTACCTGCTGTTTCTAATTTCTGTTTCTCTCTATTATTAATCTGATGTTTCTTCTCCCATCCTGCATACATGCCTGAACAGCGTATTGGACCGCTCTTGCCATTTACAACCATCTATGATACAATTTAATACCCAGACCTTGATAAAAAAATATTTTTACAGAATGGTAATTTTTTTCTTCCATACTAAAATACTTAAAATGACAACCACCAATTGTAATAACAACACAACTCCAATGATGAGTCCAAAATGAATGGGTTTATGTGTGCATAATGCATCACTTGTCTTTGTTTTCTGTGTAATAGTTATCTGCCCCAAAGATTCACAACTGTAGAAGAGAAAAAGGATAGAACTCATTTACACATTTAGAATAGAGGTCACAATAGAAAAAGTAATAATCATGTTACACTTGCCTTGTATGTGGTTTACAATGCATAAAAGATCCATCTGAATATGTCTCCTCTGGGCAGTCCTTACACACTGTATACATCCAAGTGGTTCCTATAAAGATAAACACTTCATAGTCTTTTGTTTAGTTTATTTTTAAACCAGAATAATTTCTGAAAAATTAACCATCACAAGATATCCTGCTGATAATGGTAAAATGCTAACCAGTCTGGTTGATATATTGTCCCAGGATGCATGCTGAGTGTTCTTGGGCTTTCTTACAGCTCTCACCCTAAGATTCTGTACAATAATGTCCTGGCGAAGGCTCATAGAGTGTATCTGAGTCAGACTTATACTTTCTCTTTACCCTTTTACAGAAGGAGAACACAGCGCTGTGGGAATCGTGTCTGGAGCAGGAACGATACAAGCGCAAATGGTCACTTTGGCTAAACGGTGTCGCTGAAAAACCAGAAAAAAACACTAGAGAAGTAGTTATTAAGATTTCATCTAAAGTTGTTTATCTTTTAACTGATCATCGACAAAACATGATGATATTGCACACAGTCTGGGCCAGAAAGTGATACCCCTATCTCACCTATGCTTTAACTCGCGGTGAGATGCGGTGTTATACCCCTATCTCACCTACACGGTTTCACGCGGTGGCCATAAGTATGGTTCATCATGATTTAGAGTTTTGGCGCTGGGGAGGGAAAGGGGTATGAGAGTCAATACTCCCAGATAAATCATCATCCATGAGGAATGCCCAGGATCATGTTTGAAAATTGTCTAAAAATGCCCGTTTTAGAGAACTTTTGTAAGGACATTTACATTATATTTAAATTGTGACGGTTTTACTGATAACTGTTTCTATAGGTCTTGACTGTTTGGTTGAACATTGTATTGATGTTTTCAGAATATTACTATGTTTATTGTAATCCTGTGAAAAGTTTGTTAGCTTACTTAGATTATATCATAAGTCATTTTCTTTATTATCGTTAAATGTAAGAGGGTTAAGAAATAACACAAGCGTAAAGCAAAATTTCTTTTTTTTAAGAAGCAGCCAAAAGGTAATTGTTTTTTTTTGTTATATTTTTTACAGGAGACACATTCTATTGATAATGATGTTAGTTTTTGAAAATCCCAATGGGGCAGAGGTGACATGTTTTTCTCTCACAGTACTTCACATTCAGCAGGTGTGGCAATCTTGTTAAATCGACTAGAAGGCGGTTACTGATTATAAGCAGGATGTTGACGGCCACTGGCTTATGATTGTTATAGATCTTTATGATTGTAGTTACATTCTAGTGAATATATACTGTATGGCTTTAACAATCAGGCGAGAAATAAGAGTTTGACATATAATTTATGTACCATGATTGATGCTTGAAAGAATATGTACTCTACATACTGTACGTACTCGACCTTAATGTGGTCACAGACGAATGGCAGGACAGACTCCCAACTCAGTTTGACTCCCACTCTCTTCAATTCTTTAATATCTGACTTTTCAAACTTACTTCATCTGGTTGATATTTGGCGTAGGTTTAATCCAGATAGGAAATAGTACACATGGAGCAGAACTATGGGACGGGCTCAGGTTTCCAGATTAGACTACTGGTTAATAATATCTCATTTAAGTGATCTATCTTCTAACTGTAATATTTGCCTTTCTCTCCTAACTGATCATTGCGCCATCACTTTTTCTATCTCGACAAATGTTTATTCTTCACAGCCTAAAATGTTTAACTGGAAATTTAACTCTAATTTATTAAAAAGTGATTCTTTTTTAAAACTATTTTATCCTTAATTAGTGAGCTCCTCAATGATTTATGCCCTGTGAACAAGTGGGGGTGGCTTAAATATAAAATTAGAAGAGTTAGTATTCAAAAAAGCAAAAAATTGGCTAATTTAAAAAGAATGCAACAATTTGATATTATATCTAAAATAAATCATATATGTAAGCAATCTCAGCCAAGCGGTGAAAATAATTTTGAACTCCACCAGTTAAAGCTTGATGAGTTTTACACAGAAAGAGCCAAAGGTGCATTCATTCATTCAAAAACAAGGTGGACTGAAGATGGGGAAAAGAATTCTTCATGTTTCTTTAACTTAGAAAAAACAGACAGACTAAGAAAGTTATAAATAAACTATATATTGGAAATTGTTTAAGTGAGGATCAGGAGAAAATTGATAATTATATTCTTCATTTTTATAAAAACCTTTATGAGTCTGTTTTTTTTGGTAATCATGAGACAGAGTCCTTTCTGGACTCAATTAAAAACTGGATCCCAAAAAGAAATAAAGATATAACAGAAGCGAAAATGTTGATAGCGAATTAGATATTGCTATTTCTCAAATGCCTAGAGGAAAGTCACCAGGTCCAGATGGCCTCACAGCAAAGTTTTATTGAAAAAACTGGGCCAATATTAAAAACTTGATATATGTATATATGCTTTTAAGGAGTGTATTAATAATTCAGTTTTTTCACCAACAATGAATTATGCTGATACCGAAACCAAACAAAGATAAAATGTCCTTGGACGATTGGAGACCCATTACACTTCTTTGTTGTGACTGTAAGCTTTTGCACTTGTCTATGCTAACAGATTAAAGACTGGACTTTTTAAGACAATTGATGAAACTCAGTCAACATTTATAAAAGGAAGACATTCATAATCATACAGTACTCGCTTAGTTTTAGGTATACTTGATTATAATTCACTGATCTCTCATGGTAGCTTTATTTTATTCTTTGATTTTTTTTTAAGCATTTAATTCTTTAGAGCACCCCTTTCTGTTCAAAACTATAGAACTTTTTGGTTTTGGAACAAATTTTTGCAGTTTTATTCAAATGCTTTATACTGATATAAATAGCAGTGTATCTCTCAGGAGTAGCCTTTCAAGAAGGTTCTCAGTTAAATGGGGTATTCAACAGGGATGTCCAATCAGCCCTCTTTTATTCATCTTAGCTGTAGAATCGCTGGCAATATTTATTAAGCACTCCTTAGATATACATTGGATTGAAATTTTGGTAATTTAGAATTAGCCAATTTGTCGATGATGCAGTTCTGTTTCTTAAAAATAAAAATATGGTTTTAATATCAGTTGATAAAATAAGTTCATTTTCTAAAGCATCTGGCATGACTTTGAATCTTACGAAGTGTAAACTTTTGGCTGTTCATGACTTTACCAACATAGTTGAAATTCCAGTAAAAAATGAGATAAAGTATCTTGGTCTTATGATTTCAATGAACCCACATGATATGGAGAGTTTAAATCTTACTCCTAGAATAAAAGCTGTTCAAAAATCTTTGAAACATTGGCTTCCATGTGATTTATCCTTATT
>JAOTRS010143347.1:0-12440 GCA_028565755.1 Dinotopterus cunningtoni | reverse complement strand
CCCACCCTGCTTGTTACTGAGCCCATCCCAATCAAGAAATTAGGTGTAGAACTTTCACTTCACTTACAGTCCTTACATAGTAACATGTTAGGACAAGGAAATAGACAATACTTATAAAATAAAGGGAGTTAAATGTGAATAAACTGAAAGAAGATAATATACAGTACATGTATTACACTATAACTAATGCACAAAGGGGAAATATATATTGCTCTTAACATTGTTACAGAGACAGAATGATGTCGTGACAAAGTCATGATGTTTATAAGCTTATAAGTCTGACTGCAGATTGAAACAAGGTTTTCAAGTGTACTGTACAGTCTCAATAGTTATTCATCTTCTGAAAAGATGGAATTCAAAAACATTTCACAGCATTTGGTGGACTTACATTCCTGCCATTTATTCAACAGAGACTGGCCAGCTGCTTAGCAGGGATCACAATCTTCCATTCAGTAGTCATCTGAACAACATCTTAACCACTGAGCTAGCACTAACCCAACCTTGTGGCAATTGCCTGACTAAAAAAACGTTTCACACATAACATTGCAGAGTCTAGACCTGAGGAACTGGAGCAACCCCAGATCATAATACTGTCTCCAGAGGCTTGTACAGTGGACACTATGCATGATGGGTGCATCGCTTCATGCACTTCCCTTCTCACCCTGACACGCCCATCGCTCTGGAATAGGTTCAATCAGGACTCATCAGATCACATGACCTTTTCCACTTTTCCCATCTTTATGCTCTCTAGCAAACTGAAGCCCCTTTCCCAAATTAGTCTCATTTACAAGTGATTTTCTTATGGACACACAGTTGTTTAGTCCCAGTCCTGTAAGTTCTCATCACATTATGTGTGTATGAAAATGCTTTTAATTTGACTATTAAGCATAGCTCTGATTTCTACTATTCATATTTCATTATGCAACCTTATCAAGTGTTTAAGTGATCTCCAATTATGTTCTTTTCCCCCTTAACTACATTCCTTATATGAATGTAGTTAAGGGGGGAAATGGTTTGGTAATGGTTTGGCACTATCCTATCAGGTTTTAATATAACATTGGACCATTTTTTAACACAATTTCAGTATGTGATTTGTTTGTTGCTTAATAAAGGCCAATAATTTCACCCTCTGAAACAGTCTGGACAGTGTATTTATTATCTGAGATGATTATTTTTTATTCCTTATCAGATATGGTTACCAGTATAAAAAGTGTTGCTTATATTTATAGATCATTCATTCCACTTTAAGAAAATAAGATTCGATCAATATCTAGGGTTTGTTAGGTTGTTCTCCCCAGGGGATTTCCAATTCGAATTTGAGTGTGATTATTTCCCAGCTGTCTTCCTTGTGTTGTCTAAGGGACTTTTTCCTTATCATTGTCATCTTTTTTTTTTTTTTTTTTTTTACAAATCTAAACCTACATCTAGATATCCTCAGATACCTTAAAGCAGTTCATACATAAGCCGTGGTGTTTTTTAATCCACCTATTTAACAGGTTCTGGCTGGTCTAGCCACATCCTCCACACTGAAATATAAACACACTTATCTGGGTCACTGCAGGGATGAGGGATATGTTCCTACCTGTCTGATTGTTATTTAGTCTCAGTACAAAGTCTTAGTGGTTTACCATGCTCTTGCTTAATGATTGTTTTTCTCATCTTATTTTATTTTGCAGATACTGTATCCCCCAACAACTTAGCTTTTTTTACCACGATCCAAATCCATATAAACCCAAAACTCAATAACTTACAATAAATATAAAAAAAACTTTAATTTTAAATAGCTCTAAAAATAATGTTAATTTGACCCTAATCTGTTTCATGAGCAGAAAGAAGCAAAAACTGCTGGTTAAAGGCGATACACTCTACAGCACCAACAGGTAGTCAGAATACTGCTATACGCGTTTTAATAAATGAGTCTAATACTGTAGCTGAATATCTGGAATATGTTCATAAAATAACTGTGCGACAACAAATTCCTAGAATTTATACTTGCATTCCACTTACTATGCATTTGGATTTCATCCCACACGCACACACCACACAGAAAAAGGTAAAACCAGATCTAACACCAATCAGTTTCCACTCTGAAGCCAGTAATATTTTGGAACTGACAAAGTTCTGATACATTAAGAAATGTTCACTTTTTTCATATTCAGCAAGTGCTGCAAATTTAGAGGCTGTCAATTTGTGCATTTGCTGTAATTTGTGCCTTTACTGTAGATACATTTTACCTACAGTACGGATCCAGACTTGCAGACTTGATGTATGATCAAATTATACAAAAAAAAAATAAAATACTGAGTTTATAAGATTGATAAAGCAATGCATAAAAATAATTTGACCATAAATGTTATAAAGTTTTATAATTTTACATATTTTTTAAAGGATTTTTAAAGTTTGCTTTTTAGAGCCATGAAAGGCTGCAGGTGTCATCATTAGAATGTAATCGACAGTGCTGTTTTCACAATTTCAGTTTACTGTAAAATGTCTATGGTGTATTTTACTACTTAGTTTTATTACTTCAATGCTGGAGGTCTACAATCCTGCAGAGTTAAGTGTAGGCTAACCAACACAACTTTTTGTAATTCAAAGCTCCAACTTTACTGTAGATCCAGTATTCCTGCTGAAATATTCAAATCTGGCAAAATAACTTGATTAACTGGATCAATAATTACATGGTGAAATTTGGTAATCATGTCCTGCCTTGCCACAACACATCGGGTTAAATTTATACGTGGCTTGATGGATATGTGATAAATGTGTAAAATGATGCAAAGCAATAAATATTTGGAGTTTTTTCCCATTAAAAGTCTAAATTTCCACAGGTTTATAAAGTTTAATGGATTGGTGCCCATCCAAGTGTAGAGACAACTTAATGCTCTTAGCAAAGAAGCTTCCCGAAGTTGGAAAGGTTTCTTAGCTCTCTAGTATTCAGGTCTATGAGGATGACTTGGATTGGGAAACACTTGTAGGACTTAACATAAAACTTGTACAGTACGTGAATTAAGAAATCCTACATGGTTTTATACCTTGTTATCTTTTCGAAAGAGTGTAACTGGACATGCCTGGCTTTGGTATATATTTAGACATGGTATTAACTGAACTCCATGCTCAAAGTGTTTGTGGGTTAATGATTTAGGCTTTCTAAAGGGGTCATACACTGCCTGGCCAAAAAAAATGGACTTGCCATTTCAAAAGAGTCAAATCACTGGCCTGCATTGAGCAAAGAAAATAACTTTGTAATTACTGTAATTGCCTAGGTTATGATCTGTACTGAACATAATTAAAACCTGTAAGAAAAATGCTGAAGTGTCAACTTCACAAAAGAAATACTGTATGGCTGTGGGAAAAATCATGAAACACTTGACGAGGTTGCATCATAAAAAATGTTTATGTTTATAGTAAAAGTATTTCCACTTGTGGTTAATAAGGTCATTGCTAAGTTAGTTACTAATTTAATTGGTAAATACTAGTCAGGTAACTTATAATTAACTACAGAGTTAGATGGTATCTCTGAACTACAGCTGGTGCATTATGACTCAACTCTTATACCAGACAAGCCTAACCCTGCCCAACTCTCTTGTTCAGTTCAAATTCATCCTTTCCCAAAAACGCATACCAAAACTTCTGATACTTACACACAGTTTATTTCTGCAACTTGTTGTAACATGAGGTAATTTGGAATGTCTCCAATTTTCATATTCAGGTTTAATTCATCGGACTGACTAAAGAGGCCTTTTTGTTGTAGGTTTCGACCATTAATGTTAAATCAGTGTACTTACAGTGCTTTAGCCATGTAGCATGTGGCGTAGCATTTCCAGAGGTACCAACATTGTTGTTGTTCTTCCTTTTTTTAAGCTACTCCTGTTAGGAATTACCACAGCGGAATTGCCTTTGCCCTTCTTTACGTAACCTTTTTACTTTACGAAGGCTTGGGGCTGGCACTACTGGTGCACTTATTTGTGCAACCCAATGACTGGGTTTGGTCCATTGACAAGGAACCATCCCAGGTGTTCAGTCGTGCAAGTGAGGATTCTACCACTGAACCACCAATGTCTGTCCAGAGGTGTCATACTACAAAAATCAGAGAGAAACAGAATTTTACCACAGAGACCTAGCCATGTGTCTGAGGAAAACGCTGTTGTTAGTCTTTCGGCAATGGTTTTCTATTGGATGGATTTGTACATGTACAATGACAAAGTTGAATGTAATCTAATCTAATCTAATCTAAACACACCCTCTGGTTTTTGGAATAAACAAAAAAAAAACAATTGAAGACACACCAGGTCCTTATCGTTACCTTCAACAATATATACATGATGCTCTGAGGATGAACTTGCAGACAGTGGATGTGAAGAAAATGTAACCTCTATAAGTAACAATACTTTTTTTTTTTCAGTGAAATGACTTTTATGCCAAGTGACTGCTGTCAGATTGCTGATTAAGCTGCGACACCAGAACAAAATTATTTTCAGACATCTCCTAAATCACTGTAGCAAAGAATTCAAAAAACGCAAATGTTTAATATAGATGTATCGTTTAGGAAACATATGTTGCATTTCTGTAGTGCAACGATTTCAGTTAGCAAAAATGTTTTAACATATCGGCTAACATACTCGTATGTTGTGTGCATTGGTGTCTTGCATGTATTGGCGCTTGATTATACCATGTCTTATTGTACAACACATTACACTCATCATCTATAATGATATATACTGTATACAGGGTCATGAGGCCTGAAGCCTATCCCAAGAAAACATAGGGTACAAGGACGTACACGTACACACACATTCACACAATGAATGGGGTTACCAATTAACCTAATGTGCATGTCTTTAAACTGGGGGAGGAAACCAGAGAACCCAGAGGAAAGCCACCAAGCACCAAGCATTGCACCAAGAACATGCAAACTCCATGGACACAAACCCCGAGATGGGAATCGAATGCAGACACTGGAGTTGCAAGGCTAACCCCTACGCCACCATGCCACCACTATAACACCTTAACTATAACACACCCTTGTCTCGGGGATCTAACTCAAACTTCCTGAAAAAAAAAAACATTTTTAAAATAGAGTCTTATAATATATTTCCCTGTATCCCATGCTGGTGTTCTTTTAAAATTTTAACAGAGATAGGAATTAATGATCTACTGTAATAAAGAATTAATGATGATTAAATGATAGTTAAACCCAGAAGTAATACAACTGCAAGCATTTTTGATCTCTGTCTCTCTCACATACACATACACATACGTGCACACACACATACACACTTTCTCACACACTCACACACTTTTTCACAGGGAAGACTCGGCATGCAAATTCACATGGCATGACACATAGACAAACAGTTGAGTAAGTTGGCAGAATGGCTTTCTTTGTTTGTACCGGGAGTGTCGTGTGTTGATGGAGTCTTGAGGTAAGAACGGAGACAGAGAACATTCCATTCTCAAAGTCTTTTTACTAAGAGATATCAGGATGAAAAGACCAAACAAAAATGTTGTCATGGGTTTGTTTGGTCTTATTCTCCTTATTAAATAAGAGTGGTGCCTGCTGGTGGAAACTCATTTACAATGATGCATGGTTGAAGAAAAGTTAAGCCATCGATTATGCAACAGAGATTGTACTGTATGCAATATATTTACTAACATATCATCAGATTGTCTAGTTGCAGTGGGAACACAATCCTATTATAAGTGTAATAAAAGTGGATTTATCTAAACAGTATTTATCTTTATCTTACAGTACTTATTTAACTGAAATGGAGCTATCTGGACAGGGTAAGGGGCACCCTCTGTTTCTGTTAAATGAGTCTAATGTAGAAGTGCCGAAATGTGCAGTTCCTCAAATGTCCACTGGGGCCTGGCTCCAAAAGTGGGTCGGTCCCATAGATCGCCATGTTGAAATGCCCACATTTAAAACAAAAACATGTTTACAAACTGGTACCAAAATCGTTTTGTTCTCCATAGCTAGATTCTTTCTTCATGATAACTGTACGAGGGGTAAACTTTTATGTAACTTGTTAAAAATTGTATTAAGCCATAAATTTATGCATGTAATGCCAATTTGAGTGACAGCTGCAATGCGGGCGAAAAACTGGTAGCTGTCTGCTATGCAGCACTTTAGCCAACCAGCTAAATGGATTTAGTTTAATGTAGCTTAATGTTACATAATGGTAGCATATAAATTAATGTTAGTTAGTTATGCTAAAGCTAAGCTAGCTAGCCAATCTTTAGAAAACCCAGGGGTGACATCATGGAGAGTTTGTCCAGTTCCTAGACAATTTATGGTCAGGGTTGCTGGTTGAAAACTTCATAATGAACTTCATGGTCATGATACTGGTGCATCTTTGCACCAGGAACTCCAATTTCCCTTTCTTCCCAGCAGGGTAAAACCACACCACATCATTCACATTATCCTGTATACAGGGTCATGAGGGAGCCTGGAGTCCCAGAGGACTTGGGACACGATGCAGGATACATGCTAGACAGGGTAGCAGTCCATCGCAGGGCACACACACAGACACACTCATACAGTACTGTACAGTCACACACCATGGGCAATTTGGGAATGCCAGTTAGCCTAACCTGCATGTCTTTGGATTGTCTAAACTGCATTACTCAGACCAATCCCACCAAGCACAGGTAGAACATGCAAACTCCATGCACATAGAAATTCGAGGCAGAAATTGAACCGTTGAACTTGGAGGTGAAAGGCAACAGTGCTAACCACTAAGCCACAATCCCACCACCATATCACATGACCTATAAATTTCATAAACAAATTTTGACCAACATAAAAATAATAATAATTTAAAAAAAGCTAAGAATACTGTACTTGGTTATTATTAAACTTTTTCTATCTTTTTTTTAATGGAACAAAATGCATTTTTTAATATTCTGTATGTTAGCTTTATTTCTTTGTATTGGCACTTTTTAGGCTAATTTTTTAATAGAAAATTAGTGAATAGAGTCCTGTTAACAAATTATGTTTCAATACAATCTGCAAGGAGCATGGGTAAAATTAATTTTTTCTTTAAATCTTCCAGAGTTTTATTTTTATTTATTAAGCGTATACAGCGCGTATTTATTAATGTTTTTTTATGAGAACAACATGAAGTTTTGCTAGTAGTTGTAGTTTTCTGTTAAAGAATTATAATTGTTAGAAGCATTTTTTTTCTATCCAAGTTTTTTATTTACTTTTTAGAAATATATATATATGTGACACCAACACACACACACACACACACACACACACCTGTCTGCACTCTCTAAGCATGACATCAGTGACAGACATCTGTACATAAACTTGATCAGACCTGAATCAGTCATTTTTCTTTCACAATATTTTCCCTATTAAAGGTATATGTTAAAGGTATAAAAGAAAATTGTGCTATTTTCATTCCATTGTAGAAAATAATTTTTTCAAGATTAAATCAAAGATTAATTAAACTGAGATTTTAAAAACAACAAGATTAAAATTTATTTTAGCCTCATGTAATGTTTTCGGGAAAGGGGGAAAAGTAAGGAATTGGGAGGAAACCCACATGGACAAAAAGAGAACATGCACTGAGACACTGCATAGGCATTAACCTATGAACTGAGTTAAAATTCCAGAGTGTATTTACTCACTCACTCATCATCTATACCACTTTATCCTGTATTCAGGGTTGCAGGGGGCCTGAAGCCTATCCCAGAACAGTTAAAGCAAAAGGTGGGGTACACCCTAGACAGGGTGCCAATCCATTGCAGGGCATACAAACACACATGCCCACACACCATGGGCAATTTGGGAACACCTAATCTGCATATGTTTAGACTGTGGGAGGTAAACAGAGTACCCAGAGGAAACCCACTAACCACAGAGAGAACATGCAAACTCCATGCACACAAACCTGAGGTGGGAATCGAACCCAGGGGTGCAAGTCGACGAGGCTAACCACTAAGCCACCTTGCCACCAGAGTGTGTTTAAATAAAGTCAATTTTAACTGTGTGGAATTAAGTAGTCATTAAATTAGAAATTAACAAACAATTTAATAGTAACTCAATGTACCATGCCAGAATTGGGAAAATTTTACTCTCCTTTCAAATAACTCAACACCTTTGCGCTGAATACCTTGCTCGACACCAGTGCCTGTAACTTAAAATTTAAAGTGAAATTAAGGTTCATATAGCGGGTAATAACAGCAAAAGTGGATAAATCTGAGATGTTCAACAAGCACATATGACTGTGATGTTCAGATGTACCCAAACCTGTGCTGCAACAAAAACTCCAGCTTAGCATACTAACTGCACAAACAATTTAGGATAAATGCTTTATTAAACATAACACAAGAGTTAAACTCATTCCTACCTGGTAATGCTTTCAGGTACCACCAGGGCAACAGAAAAAAGGGAAAGTTCAATGTGGCCTTTATTTTCAAATGCTTTTTCAAATATTTTCAATTGACCGCAAACTATTATACTGATCAGTCTTATCTAATTTAAATGTTTAGTTATGAAACTTACATAAAATTATAAACCTAAACTAAACATTGCACAATAAAAGCACTAACCCCTCTTACATACCTAGATTTTTACTGTCCCATGTAATGAGTAAAAAACTGATGATTAAAACAACTGATAAGGTCCTGTAATCTTAAGTTACTGTTATCTAAAAGATATAGACATGTCTGTGCTTGGTATCAGACTTACCATCAGTGAGCTGTTTTTATTTTTTTCTAGTGTATTGTGCAAAACAGGATTCCTTTATCCAGTCATTATGCCTTGCCTATGTCCATATATGAACAGAAAAAAAAATGCATAATTGTCATTTGCTTTATTCATGCCATAATAGTCATAAAGCACCAACTTTTTAGCTAGTACATTATAAATCACTTGGGCAAGGTAAAATAATGATGCATAACATACAAAAATGAGAAAACAACCTTTGTGTTTTCAAGATATTTGTGTGGCATCCTGACCATTATTTATTTATTTTTTGCCTTTAGTCTTGATGGGACAATAATACTTTATCAAGTGATATGAATCATATAGGTGTGAACAGTTGTTTATCTTTTTATTCCATTTCCAGTTTTATTCCACAGTGGCTTAGCAGTTAGCACTGTGGCCTCGCACTTTCAGGGTCGAGGGTTTAATTAGCAACTCGAGTCTGTGTCTATGGAGTTTGCATGTTATCCCTGTGCTTGGTGGGTTTCCTCCAGGTAGTATGGTTTCCTCCTACAATCCAAAGACATGCACATTAGGTTAATTGTTATTCCATGCAGTGGTGGCTCATTGTGTTAAGGCTCTAATCAGAAGGTCAGCTGTTCAAGCCCCAGTTCTACTAGATTGATGCTGTTGTGCCCTTGAGCATTGCCCTTAACCTGCTTGCTCCAGGAGTGCCATAAAAAGAGCTGACTGTGCACTCTAACCCCAGCCTATTTACAAAAATATGCAAGTATAAAGAATATGGCTAAACTTATTTCCAAATTGCCCATGGTGTGTGTGTATTCACCCTGAGATGGATTGGCACCCTTCCCAGGGTTGCCAAAAGTCGATTATAGAAGATTAATGAATGTTGCAAAATATGTACATTGGTGTAATAAACCTGAGGAGCCAGTTAGAAAATTGCCACTGGCCAGTGCAAAATGTAATCAGTTTGAACAGAAGTGGGCTGGGACCTGGAAGAGTAAATTTGAGAGCAGAGCAAATACATTTCCTAATTAAAAAATAGTCAAAGCTTTCATCTGTGTAAAGAACAAAACTCTCTATTTTTACTCCCTCTATATTTTATAATTTGGGATTGCTTCATACTTTAAGATATAGGATCTATGTTGATGAGAGGAGAGGAGAAAGAGAGGGGGCGCTGTGTGTGGAATTAAATGAAAAGCTTTGAAAGATGACACTAAATGAAGTGAAACAGAAAAAGGTGTTGTTGAAGGTGTGTGCCAGCCTAGCTGAGCAGGTTAATAAACAAATATAGCACACCCACAGTTTAAATAATTATACAATCTAATACTTTTAAAAGGAGGTAGAAATGCAATGAATTAAAAATTTTAAATCAGAAGTGGACTTGGAAAGCCATACTTAGGCACATGCATTAATTCCGTTATTTACCCCAAAACTGGAAAATTATGGTAGCACTTGAATATTAAATATATGAAATTTCAGACTTTAATTTCAAACTTTGTGTTTCCCTTCTCTGTCCAAAGTAATAGAATTCAGGGTTATGGTTGGAGGGGGTCAGGTGTATTCAGAAAATCAATGGCTTTATTTCAGCCAGGTCGTGATTATTCTGTATCACTAGCATTCATCGTCATGTTGGTCGTCACGTTTTTAAATCAGTTTTGAAATATTTGCAAACAGGGACCGAAATTTAATACCCGCCAAGCATCAAATACAGGAAGATTTTATGTTTGGTGAGTAAAGCTTATTTCGGCAGTACCAAAATAGTCATGTACTTAAGTTTGTAAGTCTTCATTTGGTGAAGCTGCAGGTTTTTTCTCCCACTCTAGTGCTGTCTGCACGTCAGTGCTTAGCAGGAGGGGGCTGACACACACATACATTGACGCAAACACACACACACTTGAACGCCAGTCACCACACCTGTTCCGTTTCATTTACAGGGGAGTCACCTGGCTGGCTGGCAATACGAGTCCTTTTATAAGGATTGGGACATTCTTAAATAGTATAATATGATACATAGATAACAGCCTAATACCTTACATACGTACAAACATACATACAGTACATACCTACTGTACATAGATACATACACACATTTTACATATTTTGGTCATTGGTGATTTTTATTTCACTGTAAAAATGCTGAAGGTGTCAAAAATATGCAATGATCTCCTTTGAACAGTTGATATTGAGGTGTGTCTGCAAGGTGTGTTATGGTCTGTAAAGCATTCATAATGGCTTTTATAAGGACTATAGTTGAGTGAGTGATAAGCATTGAATATATTCCAAATAACTTAATCTGGTGACAACAGGTAAATTAGCAAATGTAGCCATCAAATAAAAGCCATAACATTGAAATGATTAACATAAACCCCTTGTGCCTGTTAAGCCCCATGCATGGCAGACTGTGGTGTTCTGGTGACTGTGTTCTGGTGCCTGGTACAGTTTTTGCTGCTTTGGTCTTCCTAAGGAATCAGACCAGATTTTTGGTACTGACGGGCATGGATGAGCTTTGGATGGGTTGAAACACTAAATTGTTTTAAAATCATCAATAACTTCTACTTATTGTTGAACTAAACTCTTCATTCTTTAGCTAATCTGATTATAGAGTGTGAATGCTTATATAAATAAAACATAAAAAAAAGTGAAACCAACAGGATAAAGGAGATACTAGTTAACATGACAACCCTGTGGTAAACAAACTTATACATGACTGGCAGCTGGTCCCCTTAAGATTCAGGGATGGCTCAGTAGTTAAGGCATTGGACTACAGATTGGAAGGTCACAGGCTCAAAACCCAGCACCACCAAGTTGCCACCGTTGGGCCCTTGAGCAAGGCCCTTAACCCCCAATTGCTCAGATATATATATATATATTTTTTTTTTTTTTTTCTAAAGTAAGTTGCTCTGGATAAGGGCATCTGTTAAGTGCTTAAATGTAACATTTGGTAATAATCAACGGCCTCTTTCTGCATTTTGACCTGAATGGATGTACCGCATGTAATAGGAAAAATGGATTTTGGAGCTATAGAAGCAAATGAACAGTCAGTTCTCAAAGCTGAGGTATTGGTAGCAGATAAAACAGGCAAAAGTAAGGATCTGATTGACTTTGACAGGGACTAAATTTTGATGGCTAGACGATTGTGTCAGAACAAGACCAAAACAATTTCTCCAGTGCCAGCTCAGACAGGAGACAAACCAACCAATTTACACATAGACACAAGACAACGTGAAAACCTAAGGGTTAATTAATGACACTAAGCAACACGCCAAACTTAAAACACCTGTGAAGCTATTGTAAAGAACAAGACAGTGAGACATAATATAAACTTAAAAGTCCCAAAGGCAGGCAAAACATAAAATAGTCCTCTAGTACAGAGCACCCTCCAGGGGTTATCCCTGACAACAACCAGAGTTAGTCCACACATCAAGGCGATGAAGCTAGAGCTCCTGATTACATTATACAACTTCTTACAAGTCGTTTTTTTTCTAAATTCAAAATATTACAAACTTCAACAAACATTTACAAACATTTCCAATAAGAGTTTTATACAATTACTAAATTGGTGGCAGGTGTGTTCTCTGACACATGTCCACAGACTTGTATGAGATGACGGCCCTCTGGCAGGACTCTTGACCAATTGGTTCATAACAGCTAAAGCTCTATAGTAGAAGTCATCATGCATCAAGTCATATGCATATACAGTATATCAGCAAGGTTTCATTCATAAACATGTGATCCCCATGATCAAACCTAATTTTAATTTTTA
>JAOTRS010143300.1:0-12443 GCA_028565755.1 Dinotopterus cunningtoni | reverse complement strand
ATTTTAAAATCAGATTAAGAACAATATCTTGAGATTTGAAAATACAAAATATCAAGTTGAAGCACATCACCTTATTAATACTATAATTCACCCATTCACTATACCTCTTTTAAGGTAATTTATTCACCAAAACTCAACCAACCAGCTTACAATTGTCTTCATTTTCTTTCAGTTTCTCCTCAGCAGTGATGGTTAATATGCTGTAAATTTTGTGAATATAGGTCTTGTTAAGAGACTTTAATTTAATTTACCTTTAATTTACAATCACAATAAAACGACGGCAGCATTCACAACATCTAATTATTAAGTAAATTGAAAAACTCCAATGTGTGTCTTCATCACTTAATCAGAAGATGTTGTACTGTAGGTGTAGCTGTGACATTTAACTGACATTTCTGTAATGAGGACATGCACAAGATGCACCGAAATCCACGCAGTGACATCATTACAGTGTTAAACCGATAAACAGGGCAGATGATTACGATAATCCTGGTGGTTCCTAACTTTTTCCATTTATAGATGATGGAGGTCACTGTGCTAATTGGGACCTTCAATGCTGCGGAAATTTTTCTGTACCCATTTCCCAGACCTGTGCCTTGATACAATCCTGTCCCGGAGGTCTATAGACAATTCCTTGGACTTCTTGGCTTGGTTTGTGCTCTCACATGCACTGTCAACTGTGGGATCTTGTCACGAGCCTGCACAATCGACCCAGTACATCCAGGTCATAACTCCACTCAAGATTTTCCATGCTCCCCTGGCTGATTACCTGAGTACACCTGTCCCTAAATTGACAACATACTGGTGGTGTCACACTCTCAGCGCTTCGCGCTGATCAAAGACCGCTTCCATCCTTTGACATTTCCTCTCCCACGCTGTCAGACTTCTCATCACACGGTCATGTTTTCCCACGCTGTCATCGCTCCTAACACGACCCGGACCGCCCCGCCGGCACACTGGTTTCTTATCTGGCGCTGATTTCATCCAGCTTATAAGGAAGCGCAGCGCGTTGTCTTGCCGCTGGATTATTGTGTGTTGTTTCGCCACAGTTTTCTCGCGTTTCTGTTCATGGTTTTTCACGTTGCCGATTTCGCTGTGTTTCTCAATTTTGCCCCTCATCTCACGATTTGGATTTGTCACCACGCTTGAATTTAACGGCTTTGAACTTTCATTTCTCGACCACGGCTCTGCTTCGCGTTTGTTTTGGCTCAACGCCCTCGTTGACTGATCACACGGCCTTGAACTCTCGCTCTCACTTCCTCGACTACGGCTCAGCTTCACGTTTTGGCACGACAACATCGTGGACGGACTTCACGGCTCTGATCTAGCACTTCCGCCTTCACGACCATGGCTCTATCTCACGTCCCAGCGCCTATGCGACGCTACAGATCTCACACTTTGGCTTCAACGCCCCGCTTGCACTACAGCGGCACCACAGAAGAACTGGGAGGCTCATGACCCGCACCTCCACCTGCACCTGGGTCCATCTCCACAGCCCTCGATCCGCGTGCACGCGACAGAATAATCCAGCCACCAGTATGAATCCAGCAGGTTTAAACAGGGTGAGACAGGCCCTTGAGGGCCAAGGCGTGCTCCTCAATAAACACCAAAAGGAACTCATTCACCACAAAACGGGCTCTAGCTGACGTCATTTCTCAAGTGCAGCTTCTCCAGGCACCTACAGCCCAGACCTCAAGCTTCGGAACCCCACGAGAGCCACGCCTACCAGTCCCCCACTCCCCACCTTACGGGGGAGAACCAGGAACTTGTAGGTCATTTCTCTCGCAGTGCTCATGAATTTTCGAGCTACAAGCTTCCTCCTTCTCGTCAGAACGTTCTCGGGTGGCCTACGTCATCACGCTACTAACCAGTAGAGCCAGGGAGTGGAGCACGGCCCTCTGGGAAGCTCATGACCCATGCTGCGAGAACTTTGAGGACTTCTCCAAGGAGATGAAGAGGGTTTTTGATTGCTCGTTTGTCAGCAGGGAGGCCGGAACTAGGTTTTTGAGAATTTGTCAGGGATCCCACTCTGCCTACGACTATGCCATTGAGTTCCGTACCCTAGCCGCCTCTAGTGGGTGGAACGACAGAGCCCTAGCGGATGTTGGAGCCCACGTGTTCCCTACTCCGAAGCAGACGAATCAAGAGGAGGCCATGCAGCTAGGCAGGACTCGCGTCTCAGACGAGGAGAGATGATTACGCCATCTGCAAGGGGCTGTTTTTATGTGAAGCTTCAGGACACAGGCTTAAAGACTGTCCAGTAAAAGGGAGGCGGCCTCTAGTCAGACTGGGGGCGCTAGAGGCTCCTCCTCCCGACAGACTCCCACAACCACGTTCTTTACTTCCCATAAACCTAATCGGCGGCGGCCAGGCCTACCCGATTCAGGCACTCATTGACTCTGGCTCCAACGGAACCTGATCAGCGCCCCCACTGTCAAGGCATTAAAGATCCTTTGTGTACCGCTGGACCCTCCGCTAGCCACCGCCTTCGAACTTCTCCAGGGAGCGGACATCTTCACCAAACTCGACCTACGAAATGCATCCGGGTGGGCGACAAGTGAAAAACAGCCTTCAACACACCCACTGGGCATTATGAATATCTGGTGGTTCCGTTCGGATTGACCAACGCCCCTGCCGTGTTCCAGGCCCTCATTAATGCGACTAATGAGGCCCGCGACTTCTTGAATTCTTTCGTATTCGTGTACCTGGACGACATTTTAATTTTCTCCTGAGGTCTGGAGGAGCACCGGCACCACGTTCGCAAAGTTCTGCAGAGGCTCCTAGAGAACAACCTCTTCGTTAAAGCTGAGAAGTGTGAGTTCCATACAACTTCCACAACATTCCTAGGTTTCGTTATCTCTCCCTCCAGACTGGAGATGGAGCCAGCCAAGGTCCAGGCCGTCTCCCACTGGCCCACCCCAGCCTTTCGACGTGACCTCCAACGGTTCCTGGGATTCGCGAACTTCTATCGCCGCTTCATTCGGGGTTACAGTTCCGTCGCCGCCCTCTAACCTCACTGACTTCCTCCAAGATGCAGTTCTACTGGAACGAGGAGGCAGACAAGGCTTTCGCAGACCTCAAGAGACGGTTCACCTCAGCCCCCATTCTCACCATACCGTGGTAGAAGTGGACGCCCAATACTGGCGTTGGGGGAATTCTCTCCCAAAGGTACCTACGAGACAACAAGCTTCACCCCTGCTCATTCTATTCCCGCCGTCTGTCTCCGGCCGAGAGGAATTATAATGTAGGTGACCGAGAGCTCCTAGCCATCAAGCTAGCGCTGGAGGAGTGGAGACATTGGCTGGAGGGGACCGAGCTCCCCTTCATAGTGTGGAATGATCATAGGAACCTAGAGTACCTACACACCGCCAAAAGACTCAATGCCCGTCAAGCTCGGTGGTCGTTATTCTACTCTAGGTTCAACTTCACCCTGTCCTACCGCCCAGGTTCTAAGAACACTAAGCCTGATGCCCTCTCACGTCAGTTCTCCCCCCCACAGGATCCCGCACCATACAACTCCATTCTTAGAGCTAGACATCGAGACTAGAGTCAGGCAGGCATTGACTCAGGAGCCTGGCCCAAGCAATGTCCCTCCAGATCGTCTCTTTGTTCGCCTCTGTCTGCGCTCACATGTCCTGGAGTGGGGTCATGGATCCAAGCTGTCCTGTCACCCAGGCTCTGCCCGAACACTCTATCATTCAACAGCGCTTCTGGTGGCCCACGATGGGGAGGGATGTTTCCAGCTTCCTCCTCAGACCGCTACCCATACCTTACCGTCCTTGGTCCCACATCTCGCTGGATTTCGTAACAGGCCTACCCTCATCTGATGGAAATACATCATGACCATCGTTGACCGCTTCTTCAAATCCGTCCACCTGGTTCCGCTCCCCAAGCTTCCCTCCGCCAAAGAGACTGCAGAGCAGTTGAACCTCCATGTTTTCCGTCTCCACGGCCTCCCCACTGACATAGTCTCAGATCGTGGCCCTCAATTCACCTCACGCTTCTGGGGGGGCCTTTTGTAAACTCATCGGAGCCTCTCCTAGCCTGTCTTCCAGCTTTCATCCCCAATCCAACGGCCAGACGGAATGAAAGAATCAAGCAATGGAAGTCGCCCTCCGGTGTATGACCACTTGTGACCCCACCACCTGGATTAAGTTTCTCCCATGGGTCGAGTATGCTCACAACTCCCTACCATCTGCCTCCACAGGGCTCTCTCCGTTTCAGTGCTGTCTGGCCCATTTACAATAATCAAGTTAATTCTTCCCCTTTTACTTGGACTTTTACTTCCCCCGTCCATGCGACGCATTCACCCCACCTTCCACTTATCCCAGCTACGACGCATCGTAAATTGTCCTCTAATGAATCCACTCCTGGCCGATGTATCTTACCTGCGTGCCTTTATCCCTTGTTTTTTCCTATGATTCTCTAGTATTTTGTTTCGCATTTGACCTTACCTGTTCTTTGGATTTCGTCTCATGCCTAGCCCTTCGGATTATTCCCCTCTCTTTGGATTACTCCACGTTTATGAACTCATCTGTTTAACGACTCTGCTTTTGGATCACGCTTCTGGATTTCATTGCATCCACTGCTGGATTCTCGCTGCTGACCCAGCTCTGTTTCACAGATTTCTCGCTCTCACTTCTGTATCGCGGACAAGAGCGCAGCTATATTCTACTGGCTTCCTATCCAGCCTGTCTCTTCCACCCAATTCACAAGCTCCAGCAATCTGTGTGTGTTTGTGTTTACATGTGGTTGTGTGCACTTCCGCGTTTGTGGATCGCGGACAACAGCGGACTTGCAAGCTAAACTCCTTTGGTCAGTAAATTTTTCAAATAAGTCTGCTATTGGGTTTACTCCTGTTCAATCTGGTCCCTGACAGTATACATCGGCCTTGACAAACCCAGCGAACTTGGATCAGTTAAGGCAGGCACTTTTACAACAGGGGGCGCTACTGGGCTCTCACCAGCAAAGTATCCAGCAGGTGACCCAGACTCTTTCATCCATTACCTCTCAACATCAGCAACTACTAGCCAGTCCTTCTTCAGTCCCTCTTCAGTACACACTCCACATCATGAACCCCGGCTCTCTAACCCACAGCCTTACAACGGTGAACCGGGAATCTGCCGCTTCTTCCTGTCGCAATGTTTTTTGTTGTTGGAGCTCCAAGCGTCCTCCTTCCCCACTGAACACTCAGTGGTGGCTTTTGTGATTCGACTGAGCCCGTAAATGGGGAACTGTGGTTTGGGAGGCTAATGACCAATGCTTCTTTTAAATCGTTCACCGATGAGATGAGGACGGTGTTTGACCCCTCCCACTCTGGCCGAGATGCAGCCAGGCACATACTGGGGCTTTGCCAAGGTTCCCGTTCTGCCTACAAGTTCCTGCCTATTATGCCATCAAGTTCCGACCCAAGCGCTTTATGATGCTTCTCTCCACAATCTGTCTGAGAATGTTAAGGACCGCCCAATCAGCCAGGAACTTCCCAGCGATCTGAATGGCCTCATGGATTTAGCCGGACGCATGGACGCTCGACTGACACAGAGGCGTTGTGCTCGAACCGCCTCTGCACCCAGGTCTTCTGCCCCATCCATGCAGCCTCCCAACCCTGCCTCTTCGCCAAGCCCCAGACCAGTTCCGGAACCCATGCAGGTGGGGCGTGCCCAGATCTCTCCCAAAAAACATCAATGAAGGCTCCAATGGCCAAACGGGCCACTATCGCCTTCAATGCCCATTAAAAGCCAAGCCCCTCCGGTGAACCTAGGGGCCCTGGAGGGGCCGGTCATCAACTGTTCCCCTAGCACACACCTATTCTTCTCAGCATTTATCATAGTACTAGGCAAGGCTCATGCGACTCCTGCACTAATTGACTCCGGATCGGATCAGAACCTTATCTCCACCACAAAGGTTAAGCAACTTAAGCTCCCTACGCTAGATCTGGATAACCCATTGGCTGTTCGAGCCCTTGATTGAACCCCCCTGCCTGCCTGCCTGCCATCACCCGATGGACGGCCCCTGGTCATGCAGAATGCCAATTCACCTTTGGTTCTTGGACGCCCGTAGTTGACTCGTCACAACTGCTGCTGGATTCTCGCTGCCGACCCCTCTCTGTTTCACGGACTTTCTGCTCTCACTTCTGTATCGCGGACAAGAGCGCAGCTATATTCTACCGGTTTCCTATCCATCCTGTCTCTTCCACCCAATTCACAAGCTCCGGCAATCTGTGTGTGTTTGTGTTTGCGTGTGCTTGTGTGCACTTACACGTTCGTGGATCGCGGACAACAGCACATCGCCAGCTTGCTGTGTGTCTCACTCTCTGCAGGGTTAACTACCTGAACGTCGGACACCACGATCGCATTATCTCTACTTTCGTTCAAGCACACGGGACCGTTGGAAATTTTCCGGACGTTAACAGTAATGGACTTCATGTCACAGGATCCTGTTAAATTTTCTCCTATAAATAAGTCTTTTATTTCTTACATAAAACATTTGTAGGAAATTGGCTGTTCTGAATCACTCCTCGCCTTCATTATTACGCATAAACATAAACACAGACATATTCCTTTTTTTCTTTTTCCCCTCTTTTTTTTTTTTTTACCAACACTGAACTATGTATGAGTCATAAACATGCCAACTGTATTCATCGGCTATCGAATTTAATGAAACATCAATTCCACCCTGCAAACACTTGAGGCCTGTTTTGTACTTCAGCTTATTACCAGTCTCTCATCTGGCACAAATCTATTTCATTTGTGTTGCAAAACAGACAGAAAACAGGTATTGACCTGTTGAGCTTTTAGAATCAATGTGTACGTTACAGTATACATACCTGTTTCAAAGGATGTACAATCCTGAGGCTTATTTTCCCCCTCACTTGATGTATTATAAATTAATTTAATAGTGTGCGCTGCAATACGCATGGAGTGATTTGCGAATTTCAATTAGTCTGGCAAGGTGGATAGTAGTTGGCGCTGCCGCATCACCTGGCTTGATTAGTGTTTTTAAATTGCCCATAATGTATGATTGGGTGTGTGAGTGTGAATGTGTGTGCCCTGTGATGAAAAAATTCCATTTATTTCTCTATATAATCCCCTGCTACACTTATGCACTTATTCCAGTGTTTCACTAGTGTTTGGATACCATCAAGTAAAAAGTTTTCTTAGGACGCTGGAGCCATAAAACGTTTGAAAACGCTGGCATCCCAGGAAGTCCTCTAATAAAACATGTGAAAATGGCTTTGAGCACTCAAAAGATGGTTTTTGATCACCTGTTTTAAAAAAATATATATTATGCTGGGCCTGGAGTAGCAGCTTCTTCTTTGCACATTTGTATAGTGAACATACATGCTTCCAAATGACAGGTGAACCCTAAATCACTTCCGGGGTCAACTCCCGCCACCATCTCAGTAGCACAAGCACCCACCCCGGTGTCCGAGACGAGACTATCCACTCCTCAGCCGTATGCAGGGGAGCCTGAGAGATGCAGTGCCTTCCTACTCCAGTGCTCTTTAATATTTGAAATGCAACCATCTCAATTTCCAACTGAGAGAGCAAAAATTGAATTCATGATATTACTATTGACAGACAGGGCACTGGAGTGGGCCACCGCAGTGTGGGAAAACCTTCTATTGGCACACACTACGGCGAATGACTTTATACAGGCATTCAAGGCCACCTTTCATCATCCACATATGGCTAGTGGAGACATGCATCTCAAATATTAAAGAGCACTGGAGTAGGAAGGGACTGCATCTCTCAGGCTCCCCTCATACGGCTGAGGAGTGGGTAGTCTCGTCTCAGCCACTGGGGTGGGTGCTTGTGCTACTGAGATGGTGGCAGGAGTCGACCCCTGAAGTGAATCAGGGTTCACCTGTCAATCGGAAGTGACCTGTGCCTCAAGGCGGCCATGGATCTGATCCAAGGGTTGCAAAATGCCCTTAATTCCTGAAAATAGTTTGGTCAGAGCTTGTTGCTAAGTTGTTAAGTGTGGGAGCCCCAATGCAGGAATTAGAGGGGAGTGTTGGGCTGTGGGGTTTTTATTTTGGCCAAGGTTGTTTGGCTCGCGTGAGCACCACGCTGCGCAAGTTAAGGGGCGCTTATACACAGTTCTTATTAACCCTCTTCTGTTCAGAAAGGTGTATGTGTTACTATGAAAAGAGGTATGCTTATGTCTGCGTGTGTCGCCTCACATCTGATTGTTTTCCTCTCTTTTTAGGTCTCTCTTTTTCTTTTAATTTTTCCTATATTTTCAATTTTCTCTTTTTACTTTTCTTCATCTTTTTACTTTTATCTTTTCTTTATCTTTTCTCTTCTGCTATCTTTTTACTTTTCTTATTTCTTTCCCCTATACCAGAGCAACGCTCTAATACCTGGTGCTATCTTATGTTCTCACATAGTGTGCTGGTTTCTGGGGTTTTAAATAACCGGCCGGACAGGTGTAGCGCATCTTCTCTGATTGACAACATGGCGGGGTCGTCTAGCAAAGTCAATTTGATGACTAAAACCTCTTGACCAACTAGATTCTGATTTATTGAATTAGAGCTGAAATAAATATTTTTTTATCAAATGTTTTAAAATTACATTTGTTGTGAATAAAATAGATGTCTAAATTAACTTGCCAAAAGAAGTATATTCTTGTAATATTAATTGATTAATAGCAAGTCTGATAAGTCTGTATCTAAAACATGTACATTTAGTAGAAGTTCATCTAAAAATGGTATGCATCCCAAGTTAAATCATTCGTAGCTGGTTAATGAGGACAGATGAGCACATCACTGAGGCATGAAGTACTGGAATTCTATTAATGGTAGATCTTTTAAGAATGGCATAATGACTGAGACAGAGACTAAAAAGGGCCTTGATGACATTTACCTTATGTGGTCCGAGAGCAAATTATAATTTGCAGACAAATGCTGCTCCCTCCCTTTAATGAGAACCTAAAGAAATGATGGATGATGATAATCTGAGAAGCCAGTGGAGCATATCGGCTGCCTGTTCACCCGCGCAGACATGTTTAAACACATGGCGAGAAGAAGATGGGTGAAAATAGAGGTCTAAAAATAACTTCAAATTGCCTATTTTAGGAGTAAATAATTAAATAAATAAATTAATTAATTAATAAATTAATTAATTAATGCATGAAATCAAAGCAAATGTGCTCACTTTGTGAATAATCATGTGATGAACTTTAATGATGGTACATACAGTATGAAATAAGTTGAGATGAAAATTGTCAAAGATACTGTATGTTCAAAGCCATAATTCTGGTCCCTAGGGCCATTTAGATGAGTGGGTGGAATGTCACAATTTGCGCCCAAATGTCACACTTTAGAGTCTTATTATTGGTCCTCTTGAGAAATAGTATTCAATTTGGAAATGTAGTTAAGATTTTTAAACCTAACCCTTTAATGCTCTCACTAAGAAGAATCAGTGACTGTTTCTCTTCATATTTTTAAATTTCAACAATAACAAAAATATATTTTTATTTTAACAGATACCTCTTTCAAACTGTTGAGATGCCACTTCATGGTAAATGTATCAATACACTTACAAAAATTCCCCACCCCCATAAATACTACAGGAAAAAAATCTCATAAATTGCAACATGTTACAGTAAATTGCTTCAAAGCAATTAAAAAGACATGTTTTTTTTATGACACACTGACACCCATTGATTTTTTTGAGAAGAGCATACCTCAACAAAGTGGCAGAGATGGCTAAATTAGGTTAAGCTCAACACTCTTTTCAATAAGATATAGATGAAAAATGTGCTCTACCAAAAAGTTAAGCAGGACATTAAAGGGTTAAAAGTGTGCCATCGATATCATTGTCTAGAATAAATTTGACAGATACGTTTATGTTCAGTATAAGTTGACCCCCCCCCCCCCACACACACACACACACTCACACATATATAAAGAAAGGGGATTTGCTCCATTTCTTCTAACTGAATGCAAATGGAGGTTAAGATCATGAGTTGAGGTGGGAAGAAATCTTTCATCACGTGTCACTATTGGAATGAATCACTCACGTGGCCATTAAGGGAAGAGAATATTATGCAACCTCTTTCATGCTGGGTTTTCACACCAGCTACCAAGGTTCACTGATTGACGATATTTACATCATGCATGGCCAGATCAAAGCACCTGCACGTTTCAAATTTGACAAAATCATCATCCTTCTTTCAAAGACACCAACATCAAGGAACACCTACCATTCATGAGCACTTACATCAATATTAATAATGTGCCTCAAAAATAGACCTTTTGGACATTTGTTAATATATAAAAACATCAAACCATGCACCATAATCTTGATTATCTTGGCAAAAACACTACACATGAACGATTGCTCAATCAACAAGACCATTCGGGCATCAGGAGTGAAGATGAAATTATAGGGTGTTCCCTCACCAATGGCAGTTTGAATCACCTCTTAACAATGTCAGTCAACAGAATTTGTAGTAATAATATCAGTATCTGACACAACAAAATGTTCACAATCAATAAATTTGTGTTTTTTGGTAAAGCCACTACTTAAGCCATTATTTTGTTTCCTTACCTTGATCTCTAACTCAAGAAATGAATCTTGCTCACGCTAAAACTCTTTTTTCAATCCACCACAATGTCTCGCTCAGTAATAAACCAGAGAGACACTGAATTTACAGAATAGATTGTAGATAGTCAAAAGGTAGTGATGTTATGCCTACAGGAAGTAGCATGCGAGTGGGCATTATATTGGCATATCCTGATTTTGTTATGCATGCATGATCTTAAACATATTCTGCAATCCACACAAAGTTTTCTAAACAACGCTTATTGTTGTTGAACACAATTTGATTTTGATAAACATTTTTAATTCAATTACTTACAATTTAGCTGACTTGGTAAGGGTTGCCGATCAGAGGATCAGGGGTTTGAGCCTTTTGGCATGGACTTTAACCTTATGCCCAAACAAAATGACACCATGCCTGGAAGAAAAATAAGAAGAGTTAAGCATCGAGCTAGCAATTTTTAAAAATGGATTAGTGTTATGGCGGTAGTAAAATGGTAAAATGGTAGTGACGACAATGCTGAAGAGCCACAGCTTGGCAGAACCACAATTCAAACTCAATCAGTAGTCCATTGTTGTAATTGCTGAGCCATGTGCATCATAAAAATCCAAGAATTTAACTTGTTTGAGGCAGCACTGTTGCATCACCTCTTAAGGTTTGCTTATTACTTTTGTTTATTTGTTGGGTTACTGTTTCTGTGAAGTTCTGCATGTTCTAATAATTTCTATTAGTTTTTCTCTGGTTTCCATCCCTCATGCAAAAACACTAATTCATGCACTGTCTATGCAAAAGTACCCCAAACTTTAAATGACTGTGTGTATTTGTGTCCTGTAATGGACCAGCAAACCATTTAAGGTGTCCCATTGTCTGTCATGAATTGTTCCTTCTTGATGCTCAAAACAAAAAAGTCTATTGTTGTGTTTGTGGCAAACTAGGAACTATCTAAACTTGCACTAACTTTTAATTCATCATTTGCTAAAGGACTGTGTTGCTGTTCCTAAATTGCCCCCAGGTGTGAATGAGCACATTATCTCTCTTGAATGTTGTTGTGCAGTGAACCGCCATCACATTTTAAGTTATTTTCCTGCTTTGTACAAGTGCTTTGTATCCACCATGACCAGGTTCAGGGTCCAGCCAGATGAGTAGGACCATGATAATGTCATCACCTCTTCAATGTGAGTGAAGAAACCTAACATGAAGCTGCTCCCTGGAGGATGGAGGCTTATCAGAGCATTTTAATCTCGTGAGACTGGATTCTACTTTTGTGTAATTGTGTAATTTCTCCTCACTGTTTCTGTTAATTAGCACCTGATAACTTAGTTAGTGTGTTTAAAGAGAGGGAAGTTTAATAATAAAAAAAAGAATAATACCCAATGGGCCTCATAGGAAGATCGTACCAGGATATATAGACAATGTTATAAGGAGAAAATGTCATATCCTCCTTTTGTAACCTAAGAGGTTATAAAATCATTTCATTTTCAGATTTAGCAGAAAACAAGTTATAAAATTGGCAAACAAAAAAAAGGATCAAATGGACAGATCAACGCAGTACAGTGTTACAAGGTTACATTGTAAAGGTATATTTTGCCATGCATTGCTGACCACTTACAGTAAACCCCTCCCCTCACAAACACACAAACACAGTCAGCCAATAGAATAATCAACACTGCTAAAATGATTGATGGTTTTGACCAAACTCATGTTTCACATCACATAACTACTCCGTAGCTATAATTAGGAATATTCAGAAATACAGTCAGTACAGCGGCACGGTGGTGTAGTGGTTAGCACTGGGTTCGATTCTCGGCCAGGCTCCCTGTCTCTGTGTGCATGGAGTTTGCATGTTCTCCCCGTGCTTGGTGGGTTTTCTCCGGGTACTCCGGTTTCCTCCCACA
>JAOTRS010143242.1:0-12449 GCA_028565755.1 Dinotopterus cunningtoni | reverse complement strand
CTTACATTTCACCATGTTAGTGTCACTGGTCGCCCTTTATTAAGGGACAGAGCCAGCTCCTCAGATGGGGTGAGGGGGGGTGGTGATGGGCCCCCGCCAGTTAGACGGGCTTCAACCTTTTTTCTATTAGTTACATGACAGAAAGAATATACTAAATCATGTTAAATAAATAGTTCAGTGATCGTGTAATGAAATATTACCTTTTTGCAGAACGTTTTTGTTTCATTTTCACTTGGCTTCTGGAAAAGTAAATGCTTTCATTTAACAGCCAAAAGGATGCGGAAGGGGTGTTTAATTATTTTGCATTATAATAAAAGGGGAGGTGATGTTAAATTTTGCAATTTAATACACTCACACATTTACTCTGTCCGTTATTTTTTGCGAAGCCAACTCTCTTTCTTTAGCCGGTGCAGCCGTGTTGCTTTTTTTCATTATTATTGGCTTAAATTCCTCATATGTGTGCATTAAAACCTCTGTGAAGTATAATAGACTCTGTGCCGCTCTATTTTTTCATTTTCATTTTCCATTTTGACTCGTGAAATCGGTGATCCATTGAAAATGTCTTTATGTATGCACCGTGCACGCGCACCAACTCTGGGTAACCAGTAGGAGGTTGATTAAACTTACTCTGCTCAGGGGGTTTGGAACCAACATACTCATGGTATGCGGGTTTGGGGTTAATCAACCCAGAGGTTAAGATTAACCAAATGGTAAGTTAACCGAGCTTTCTGGAATACCCCCCAGGTAACATAGTGTGGAGATGGTGTGTGTGTGTGTGTGTGTGCATGTGTATGTGTGAGTCTGTGTGTGTGTGTGTGTCTCAGCACTTTTGCTTATAAAATGTATGCATTTATAATTGTTATTGTTGTTATTGTTATTATTATTACTTTTATTATTATTAAATATTTCTCATATATTAAATATTTGATAAAAAGTTTAATGTATTTTTAATTACTTGTTTATTTGATTCATTTAAGTTTTTCTCACTTAAATCAATTTTAATATATAATATAAAATTAAAATAGGGGAAAATAATAAGAAGAAATTACAAAAAGTGCAGCAGCCCCATCTAGTGGTAGAAGCTGAAATGACGCAGTGAAATGTTGCATGTTTCGGTGTCACTATGTAATTAAACACACACACACACACACACACACACACCAGGGTCAGTCTTATTAAACCCTCATTAATAATGTAATGTTAGTAGTATTGTACAGTGAGTAGAGCACAAAGACACGGAGTGTGTGTGTGTGTGTGTGTGTTTCAGTACCCAGTGCAGCTGCGCCCCTGCTGGTCAGTCTGTGTCTCTGCACCCGCCGCCGTGTCTGGACCGCATGACCCTCCGGAGAGCTGAGGAGTGTGTGTGTGTGTGTGTTTGTGTGTGTGTGTGTGTGTGTGTCTGAACTCTGGAGCACTGGGCCTCTTCAGTTCCCGCTTCTCACTGCCGGTCCCCGTGTGTGTGTGTGTGTGTGTGTGTGTGCAGCCTGCGCCGCTTCTCCTTCTGCAGCAGTAAACAAGCGCAGAGCCTCGAGGGGGCGCTAGGGAGTTAGGACAGAGATCACGTCTGTGTGTGTGTGTGTGTGTGTGTGTGTACGCTCTATCAGATTTCATACACTCCTGTTATCTGCTCCAGTTTTTTTCAATTCACACACACACACACACACACACACACCAATTCTCAGAAGTGTCCCTGTTAGAGGTCAGACGTGGCTCAGTAGTGCTGATCAGAAGGATCCAGGGTCAAATCCCACCACAAGGTCAGAGTTGCCCCTTGTGGCCCCTGAGTGAGGCCCTTAACTGCCCAGGTGTATAATGAGATAAATGTAAGTCTCTTAGGGAACCTGAGTTTTAAATGATTTCTTTCCATCACGTGTCCTAGACGTCTTAGTTCTGACGGAGTCTTGGCTTTCGCCCAGGAATTCGACCCTGCTTCCTGAACCTCCCCACCCCACCCCACCCCCCTCTCGGCTCACTGAGGACAGTTAGACGGGTGGAGGACTGGAGACTATTTTCAGCAGTGCTTGTGTTACTGGTGGATACGATCTGACCTGAGGTCCAGTTATTTAAGGTGGAGATGCAGCGTGCACTTACTTATCCACCCCAAAATCACTGCGGCACTTTATATGATTATAATTCTCAGATTTCTTTTGTCCCTGAGTGACTCAGCGCTGATTTACTGCTTAAACAAGTAAAAAAAGGATAAATTTAGACATTTTTTCATTTTAAATGACTTTATATTTCTGTAAAGCTGATTTTTGATCGTGTGTGTTGTTAAAAGTGAATGGAGTTGTGTAGCTGATTCCTGGTGATGGTGTGGATAATGGTAATGGATGGTCATGTTCATCTTTGTCGTCCATCCATGCCACGGGCTGCAGAATATCTGATGGATTGATTAAACCCCACACAGTATGTTTTAGGCATTACACACACACACACACACACACACACACGCACACACACACACACACAGATATGACCCAGTGTTTTCTTAAGGTTTAAATCTAAATCACATTCCTTCAGTTACTTTCCTGCTGGAGATCCTCGACTCCACTGAGCTCCAAAAGGTAGAGCGTTAAAGCTCAGCCTCGGTTCAGCAGGAGTGCAGGAACACAGAGTGGAACAGGAAGAGCGATAAACTCCAGGTCTCATATGAAGTGTTAAAATTTCGTCTGCCTGAGAGTCCACGCTCAGTTAACGCAGCCAGAGAGCCGATCTCTAAACGCGCTCATCACTCGGTGGCTCCTCAGGACACTAATGCAGCTTTCAGTGCAGACTCCAGACCATGAAGAAACACTGACGAGGAGATTCTGTTGAAGACCATTAGAGATGATGTTTCTACTGCTTTTTAAAATGAAATGCCGTGTGTACTGACGGGGCAATGACGAAGATTTTTATTTTATTTTATGATCTTTTATTTTGTCCTGGTGGTTAATATTAGTTATGACTTTGACTTCAGGCGAGAACAAAGAAGCAAAGGAACCATAAAGATGTTTAAAAACCACTCTTTACAGCTATTAGACTTTCATTATTTCTGGATATTTTAGTCTATTTTTTTTTTTTAGATTTTTATGTTTTCCTTTTATTTCCATTTTTTGCTCTACTACCCTCCTGTCTCTCACTCTCTCACACTCTCTAATTCTCACTCTCTCACCAGTCTCTCCTCTGGACCATCTCTTGCGAAAGGTACGATTTAACTTTACAGTTATTTTTGGAACACCTGTCACAGAAGGGGTGTTTACATCCAAGTTAAATTTCTAAAGTTAAACTATTTTGTGTGTGTGTGTGTGTGTGTGTGTGTGTGTGTGTGTGTGAGAGAGAGAGAGAGAGAGAGAGTGTTTTACACACACACAAACACACACACACACACTCCTAAAGTTGCTTTAGTACTGGATTCCTCTCTTCGTCAGATGTTTTGTGTTCATGTTTCAAATCACTAAGAGAAAGAATTGCGCTTGAAACAAGGCTGATAAACAATTTAAACAGTTTTGTGCAACTCATAGAGAAAAAAATGCTGTGTGTGTGTGTGTGTGCAGAATGAAAGAATTAAAGGGATTCCTAAAGGACTGAACTAGTCATGCTGTAAACACAGACCTGATCTGTTCAGTGTGGCATTAAACAGTAAAGCTGCTCATCAGTCTGTGTGAGTTCTGTTAGAAAAAACAAAGAAAAGTGCAAACCTTTTAAACAATTTTGAATGGAGTTGAAAGGAGGGAGTTCCCTATACTGTGGATTCTCATCCCGACATCCAGAGGATCTAACAGATCCAATAAAAAAAGACCTTCATGTTGTGGAACGCGTGTCCTCACCAAATCCTCCACTGTGTCTCCTGCGTGTCTAAAAGGTGGAGCTGAAAAGAGAAGTGAAGAGCTGAAGTGTGAAGTGCAGAAGTGACCTGGCTGAAGCTGAAGCTGGTGTGTGAGAACCTGTGAAGTCTGAATCAGGAGACAGTGTGAAGGTTTCGAGTCAGTATGGAAGGTTTGAAGAAGCTCTTCTTCCAGAACTGTCACCAGTTTAATACACAAAAATAATATAGGAAAAAAAACTGTACTGCAGAAAGTTTTAAGGCGTGGCCCAAAAGCACAAGAGAGAGCCTGCTTAAACGATTGCTCTTAAATCAGGCCGATGCTTTCCTGCAGCAGCGTCCTCACACCTCGACCTGCAAGCTCAGTTAACAGCTTCCAGGTGCTTCGTCTCATTGTGCCGCAGCTAGAGATGTTCCTGCATTCCGCGACGAACCTCTAAACTTCAGACCATTTATGGGTGTTAATCTAAGAGACAAGAGAGCACACGACAGGAGCAGCGGTAGCACAAGACCATGAAGAGGATTAACACGTGTCTGGAGCTGCGCAGTAACTTGTGTGTAAAGGTGAGCGTTGGATCGGGTCAGATCAGGGCGGATCGGGTCAGGTTCTCATAAACAAATGAAACATAATGCAAAGGTTAAACTATTAAAGACTAATCCGCTGCGATTGTTTGTTTAAAGGACATGTGAGTCAGAATTGCAGAAACAGACAAACTTGTTCAGTGTGTTCAAAAGTACACCAGCTCTCATGCACAGAACTCAGGAGGAAATGAAAAGTCTGAATATTAATGATTTGGGCGGAGAGTCTGGACAGGGCATGTGAGAGCAGCAGCCTGGATTCAGTGAAGACACAAAGGCTCAGTCGCCATGATAAATACTGCGCTCCTGCACGTCTACCGGGTCACGTCAAGCTAAGCCATTTAAACTAGCGTCTCCAGACGTACCCCAGATGTGGCAAACATCAGCATGAACTTGCACAATGGGGCAGAAGAGACCGGTTATCAGACCACCAGCTGAGGGCTTGGAACTGTGAAGTTTGAAAAGAAGAGTGTTCATAGATTTATCAGAAGTTTACACTTAACATAAGGCAAGGACCCTGTCTCCAGACATCTTGAAGATGTTGATATTTCAATATGGAATCTGTCCCAAGTTGGTTTTGCAGCTCTAACAGCTCCCACTCTTCTTGGAAGACTGTCCACAAGATGTTGGAGTGTTTCTGTGGGAATTCTTCATCCTGTAGAGCGTTTATGAGGTCAGGCACTGATGTTGGAAGTACTGGCTCACAATCTCCATTCCAGTTCATCCCAAAAGTGCTCGATGGGGTTGAGGTCAGGGCTCTGTGTTCGGGCCAGTCAAGTTCTTCCACATCGAACTCATCACACCATGTCTTTATAGTCCTTGCTTTGTGCACTGGGGCGGAGTCATGTTGTAGTAGAAAAGGGCCTCCACCAAACTGTTGGAAGTATAGCATTGTCCAAGATATCTTGGTATGCTGAAGCATTAACATTGTTCTTCACTAGGTATGAGGGGCCTGATTGAAATCAATAATTATCAGGTTTGGCCAAACCTTTGTCCATACAGTGTATGTTTAACATTAATGCTGATATTAATAACCCTAACCTTCCAATAGAGATAAATGATGGAGATCCAAGTGATGGAGATCCAAGTGATGAACAGAACAGTACAGTTGGAGCTTCCCAGTGAGGAGTTCTGAGGAATAAGGAGGAGATGTCTGTGGCAGACTTGAATGCTTTTTTCAGATCATTACTGGAGATATCAGTACCCTCTCCCAGCCATGACGTTGGTCCTAAAGAGAACGTTTTACAGGAACTGTGACTTTCATAAGGAGTGCAGGGTCCTTGTTCAGGAAACCATGTTATCAAGTGGACATGCTGGACTCAAGGAGTGTTCCGTCCTTGAGCGTGGGTGTGGTGTGTGACTGCTCTGTATCATATCAGGGAAACCTCTCTCAACACTGAGCTTATTCAAAGTCCCAGTCTTACAAACACTTCACTGCTAATCTTAGTCTGCTTTCATCTGGACAGCACTGCCATCATCAGTGATGTGGAGAACATGCTCTGTTCAGTCCCAGTCCCACCTCATGTTGGTTTCCTGTGCTTCCTTTAGTGGCCAGATGGAGACAAAGGCAGACAGACAGACAGACAGAGAGAGAGACGGACACTGAAGGAAGACAGGATGAGTGTGTGATTATCCAGCTGTGCATTACGGAGGACAGCTGAGGATAACAAAGGGTGTTTCTCAGCTGAAGTGACAAGCAGAGTCGGAAACAAGTTGATGACTAACTGAAAGACGTGGGCTCAGGGGACGTCCACAGGAACAGAGACGCAACAGAGCCGTCATGGTCGTCATCCCGAAACCCGAAGGGCCGAGCCCATAAAGACCTGGACACGTCCTGCTGAAAGGGCGCAGTGTGTGGAGGATGTCACAGACGTCAATCAAGTCTGTCTGTCCCAGTGTCCTGCACGCACTGCTTCTCTGTCACTCAGTACTGATCATCACTCATATAAAGACAGATTGTCAATCAGCGTTACAGAACCTATTTCTATTGACATCTCAGGGAGTTTTTCCTTACAGTCTCATCACTTTGATTCATACACACTCACATTTCATACAAACTTAAATCATTCTTTTGATTGTGTAAAGCTGCTGTGCGACAATGTCAACTGTAAAAGCGCTATACTAAAAAAATTAAAAAAAATAAAACCGCGGTCGGCTCTGGCCCGTCTAAACCTGATCTATAAATAAATAAATGAAGATGAATGAACGTAAAGTGTTACACATCCAACATTACACAAGAAGGATGTTTTTTCCTGTTAATGTATTTAAATATTACATTTAAAGTTAAATTTAAAGGGGTAGAGTTTAGAAAACAATGAAATGAAAAGCGTTAATAATCTCTACACTATTCCACAGTCTCTCTCTCTCTCTCTCTCTTTATTTCTTTGCCATGTTCTTATCTTCAGATGTGTGTATATCTGAGCTCCTCACTGACAGAGGGACAAAGTGACAATAAATCAGTGGTGTGTTCGTAACAGAGTCCACCAGGGGGCGTCCTATACAATCACATTTCTTACACGGCCTCTGTTGTTTCTTCTCATTTTTCTTCTAATGGAGGAATGAGAGGAATGAAAAGTGAGAGGAAAAAGAAAGAACAACTCGGAGGATGTTCAAATCCCAGAGAGCGGTTAATGAGCGGTGTGGAGGAGTGCACTTACAGTGTGTGTGTGTGTGTGTTTGTGTATGTGTGTGTGTGTGCTAAGCGATGTTTTCTTTGGCAGTTAATGGCCGAATGGCAAACTTACACACACACACACACACACACACACACACACACACAAATATTGCTCCATTCCTTAATCATGTGCTGTGTTTCTTTGAGCCGCATCAAAGATGAAATTTTTGTTTTGATAGAAAATAAAGATTTTTTAAATTTCTTTTTTAGTCGGGCCTGAGCGTCTCTGCTGCGTCTCTGCTGCGTCTCTGCTGTGTGACCCTGTACTTTACAGAAACTCTAAACCGTTATTAAACGCATGTTGGACGTTTTTTATATAAAGAAGCGTCACTTTGCGATTTCGTACGGCTGACCTGAAGCTCTGCTGTGTGACGTTGTGTGGCTGATTACAGCATTACAGCTGAACACACACTCTGTACACACACACACATGTCTCATGAAAGAGGACGGGTTTTTACTGTAAACCTTACAGATCTCTGTTTCCTGTAATGTTACAGCCCCAAACCGGGATCCTCTCCCTCTCTCTCTCTCCCCCTCTCTCTCTCTCTCTTTACACATTAATAAGAGACGAATCGCAGCGTGTCATGTGACTGAGAAACTGTAACGCACCGTAAACTCCTGCGTCCTGAGCATTATAGCTACACCTTCACCTCTGACTGTGACACAGCGCTCGCACTGGAGACTCCTTACACTCACATTACAGTAATTAATCGACACCTGCGCTACTCTTAGAGCTGCTGTTACAGAGAATTAATCAACTCTCACTCTCTCTTTCTCGTCTGTCTTATCAAACGTCCATGGAAACAAAGAGATTCTTTATGGAGAAGAAATTCCAGTCTGTCAGGAAACGCTCTTCTCACACACTAATTGTTTCCAGATCGGATTTATTTTCTGCTTCACTCTCTTTCTAATCTGTAACATCTACTGTACACATGTACTGTCGCCTCAAACACACACACACACACACACACACACACACACACACACACACACACACAGAAACGTTTTAACCCCACTTAATTAATTTAATTTAATTAAGTAATGTGAATCAAATGAAAGAAACAGGAGCGATTCAAATGTTTTTATATTTTATATATTTTATATATTTTATGTTTTTATATTTATACATAACCTCATTTCCCCATCATCTCACCTGTTTCTCACTGGGTCAGGACTTTAAGTTAGGTGTTTTAATGCTTGAGTGATTCACAGGTCACTGAACGTTCCTCTGAAACGCAGGTACAGGGAGCGGAGAGAGACAGAAACGTCTTTCAGAGAGCCTGGAGAACCTTTCCTCATGACTACATTAAACATATGATTACATTTGGGGGATGTCAAGACTTTTGCACAGTACTGTACACAGTATATACATATACACAGATACACGAACATGCACATACTGTACATATCCGTCCCATTATACCCATATAGCCGTAGGCCCCGCTGTGTTCGATCAGTCCTCCTGGGGGCGCTGTAGAGAAACCGCAGATCCACTGAAGAGCTGGAAATCATCTGCAGTAGAACCGTCTCTCCTCCTAATGTCAAAAACACTCGCTTCACACAACACTGGATCTGTGTGTTACAGTCAAATAAGAACTGCGAGTGGGTGTGTGTTCAGCGTTAAACACTGTAATGTTCATAACAGGAGAAAAGTTACACACACACACACACACACACACACACATATACGACACCACACACACACACACACACACACCACACCACACCACACCACACACTCACACACATACAGACACACACACACACACAATGGATGAAAAATGGAAATAAAATGAAAACCATGCTAATGAAAAAAAATGTAGAAATGGAAAATGTGTGAGGGCCAGGTTGGAATAATATCACATTAGGGCTTAACAGCGCACACACACACACACACACACGCACACACTGTTTAAACACTTAAAGTGTAAAACTCACATACCGACTCACATTTCAAATTTGGTTTACAGTGAGATTTGCACAAAAACAGCAGGGATTTCATAACATAAGAAAAGTCCTTAACATAATTTATGACACATCAGATGCCAAAGACACATCACTGTTGTCATTAGACACTAGACAAGCCTTTGAGCGAATAGAATGGCCATACTAATTTAATTCGCTGACCAGATTCAGACTTGGACAAAACTTTCTTAAATGGATTAAAATTCTTTACACTAAACTAATACAACATCACAAATCTCCTATAGTAGTTTGCCAGTCCCATAAAAGCACGTACCTGTTTTTTTGACGTGGGCTGTGGGTACTTACGGACCGCCTCGACCTTCTTTTCTTGGGGCTTAAGGAGGCCTCGTCCAATTCGGTACCCTAAGTACTGTGCTTCAGTTAGCCCCAAGAAACATTTTTTTGGATTGGCCGTCAACCCTGCTTTTCTGAGTTCTCGTAAAACCTCCTGTAGGTGGAATAGGTGCTCAACCCAGCTGCCTGAGTGGATAACCACATCGTCTAGGTATGCGGCCGCGTATGGGCGGTGATGTCGGAGCACGATGTCCATCAGTCTCTGAAAGGTGGCAGGTGCCCCATGGAGTCCGAAGGGGAGGACTCTGTACTGCCAGTGTCCCTGTTCGGTACTGAATGCAGTCTTCTCTTTTGCCTCCGGTGTTAGGGCCACCTGCCAGTAGCCCTTAGTTAGATCCAAAGTGGAAATAAATCTAGCTTTGCCGAGCTGGTCGATTAAGTCATCCACTCGTGGCAATGGATACGCATCGAATTGCGATATCTGGTTCAGGCGGCGAAAGTCATTGCAAAGACGAATCGAACCGTCGGGTTTGGCCACTGTTACTATGGGACTGGACCACGGGGTAATTGACTCCTCTATTATGCCGTTCTGAAGCATATTCTTTACTTCCGCTTCAATGGCACGGTGACGGGCCTCCGGGGCTCGGTACGGTCTTTGCTTCATGACGTTGCCGGGTGGTGTTTTAATGTCGTGGCGTACCAGATGGGTGAGCCCCGGGTCTGTGGAGAACACGTCTTGGAACTGGTCTAACAGCTCATTTAGATCTTGATGTTGTGCAGCCGTTAGCTCCTCTCCGTGTTGTACTACTTCGCGCCCTAGAGCTGGGGGAGAGAGAGCAGCGAGAGCTGAAATGCGTGGTAACGGCTCAATCCATCTTTTAAGCATATTGATGTGGTATAGCTCAGTGCACTTTCTCTTACCCGGCTGCTGCAGTCGGTAGTTCACGGGCCCGACTCGCTCGGTTATTGTATAGGGTCCCTGCCAGCGTGCGAGGAATTTACAGCTGGCATTTGGGAGGAGTAGTAGTACGCGATCCCCCGGGTGAAATTCCCGGGGTTGTGCCGGTCGGTCATAGGCTCTCCTTTGTTCTGTTTGTGCCTTTTCCATGTGTTCTTTTACTATAGGGAGGACTTGTTTGATTTTTTCCTCGAGCTCCTTCACGTACTCTACTACGGAGCGAAACGGGGAAGGCTGTTCCTCCCAAGCCTTCTTTGCTACATCCAAAAGTCCGCGCGGTCTCCTTCCGAATAGAAGTTCGAACGGCGTGAATCCGGTGGAAGCTTGTGGTGTTTCGCGGACGGCGAAGAGGACGTACGGAAGTAATTGATCCCAGTTACGTCCTCCCACCTCAATCACTCGCCTTAACATCCTCTTAAGCGACTGATTAAATCTTTCCACCAGGCCGTCAGTCTGTGGGTGGTATACGGAGGTGCGGAGCTGTTTGATCTGCAGCAGCCGGCAGATGTCAGCCATCAATCGGGACATGAATGGTGTGCCTTGATCTGTTAAGATTTCCTTCGGTAGGCCCACGCGAGTGAAGAGTAATACGAGCTCTCTTGCAATATTTCTTGATGTCGCTTTTCATAGTGGGACTGCCTCTGGATAGCGCGTGGCGTAATCCACGACGACCAATATGTATTCATATCCTTTTGCCGACTTCGGTAGAGGGCCAACTAGGTCCATCCCTATTCGCTCGAATGGAATGCTGATAATCGGTAACGGAATCAGGGGGGCGGGTGCCGGCTTTCGGGGGGCCGTTTTCTGGCACTCTGGGCAGCACTGGCAAAAGTTCTTTACCTCGGCGTCGAGTACCGGCCAGTGAAATTTGTCCCTGATTTTCACAACCGTGTTTCTTTCTTCTAGGTGTCCTCCAAGTGGATGTGTGTGTGCGAGATGCATAACCACGTCGATTTTTCCTTGTGGGACGACTAATAAATCCACCGGCTCTCCTCTTCTACTTGTGTGGTAGTACAGCAGTCCGTTTTTTATAAGAAAATATGACGGGGGTCGTACAGTTTCGTGGTTCTCTATTTCCCCTTCTACCTCTCGTACTTGGCCCCAGCAATGTTTAAGTCGTGTGTCCTCGCGCTGGAGCTGCGCAAAGTTGCCGCCTCCCTGCACCTGCTGAGACAGGGGAAGAAAGAGGTTAGTGAAAGAACCCGGCTCACCTTCTGTCTCGCCATCCGCTTCCCCCTCCGCGGTCTGCGCGAGCCATGCCGGTCGGGCCGTCTTTGATTTTTGCTTTGGTATAGCTTTTGGTTCGTTCTCCTTTTTTCTTTCTGTCAGGTGTCCGGGCCAGTTTCTGCCTAGGAGAAGAGGAACAGGTAGGTTAGGCATAATTCCCGCGACAATGGAGTACTTCCCGCGCAGGTGAATCCCGACGGCGTGCGGCGTGGGTCGAAGCGGGTGCGCGGCGTAGCGAGGCTGCAGGTGCGCGCGAGCGGAGACCTCTTCTCCTTGATGTCCGCGAACAATAGTTCCCACTGGCGTCCGAATCTGGTAACAAAATAGAAGAGAAATCGTATAAGTGACGCAACATATCTCCTTCCCTCACCGGCACGTGCCGTCTGGGTCCCTTCCTCTGGAACGATCGATAGGTGTAGGGTAGATTCCTTCCTGTGGCCGATGCCGGTGAATGGTGGCGCCCCGCCCCTTTTTTGAACATCGCCTGGTTGTAGGTGGTTTTTGTATTACTTTTCTTAGGTGAGCGAGGCAGCTTTTCCTTATTGTGTGCACTGGCTCTAAGCCCGTCACCACAGTGAGATATGGGTATAACAGCAGGAGTAACAGAGGGGGGCGGGTCACTGCTGCCTGGCTCACGGATTACATAAATTGTCGGAATAACGGCTTACATTTTTGAAAATATAGCTAAATACAGTGGAACCTCGGATTATGAGCATAATTCGTTCTGGAAGTGGGGTCGTATTCCAAAACACTCCAAATTTAATTTTCTCATAAGAAATAATGGAAACCTAAATTATTTGTTCTACAGCCCAAAAAAATAAATACATAAAAATAATTAACACAAAATATTAATTAAAAATAAAACAAATTAATCTGCACTTTACCTTTCAAAAAAGTAAAAAATAAATCCCGGCAGATAAGTGTTTCCGTTTGTGCACGCAGGCGCTGTG
>JAOTRS010143234.1:0-12449 GCA_028565755.1 Dinotopterus cunningtoni | reverse complement strand
ATCACTAACGACGGAGGAAGAATGTCTAAACATCCTGCACTCTACACACTGAACAAGCTGGATGGTAGACATGATAATGTACCTGTGTCGGAGTTTAGTTGTTCTGGGCTGAATTCCGTTTGTTGTTCTTAGACGAAGATCCTCACGCGTTCTCCAAAAAGCGCAAAAAAACAGAAAAAAGGCGAAGTCCAATAGTACACAAAAACAAAAACTAGTTGCTATTAATATTATTATTGTATAAACGGAAAAGCTATATAATTTAAACGCTGATACCAATGAGTGACCAAATTCAAAAACCAGCAGTATTTGGATTCAGCAATTAAAGCAACAATAAAGTCAAGTGTAATATTTGAATATCAAAATATTATTGTCACTGGTCTTCCCACACAACTGCAAATGACCCCCTTTCTCCCAATAAATACAGTAACAACCTACTTAAACACAGCCTCATTTCATCTACTTTCGCATCTCTACCACACTCTCCATATTAGACGCACGTGTTCACTTACGCCACCATATCTCTACTCACTCACACCAGCATTTCAAAGGTTCCCCCAATTTATTCACAGTGAAATACTTTTATCCAGCCTTTTTGAAAAATGCTGATATTTTCCACAGATGGCAAATGCTAGCTTGCTAAAGTTACCAAAGAAGGTAAATGCTAGAGTGCTAAAGTTACCACAGGTTTCATGATGGTCGTGAATCAGACTGTATTTATGTAATGTAATTGTACATTAATATATTCATGTATAAAAACATTAAAAATTAATTAATTTAGCAAAAAGTAAAATAATTTTATTGTTACCTGGTGCTAGCTTGCTAAAGTTACACAGGAGTGCCATGATACAGTAGTACATAACATCAAGCGAGTAATGCATTAGTGATAAAATAATCAAATGATAATACAAGGTGGTATCAAAAAGTTGTGAGACCAGTTTTGTAACACACCAACAAAAGGCAGCACAAAGCTGCATGCAGTCACAGGAAACCCCAACCTTCATAAGTCAGTGTGCCAAAAGACACCATCTTGTGTACATCAGGAGCTGTGCAACTGGTGCCTTTCTGACCATGTACAGTACTACATCTGCTATTTCATCATTAAAACTAAGAGCAAATGTGAAATTCTGGGTGAAACCGGGCAAATCTGCAATGAGTCGTTCAAGGAGTTTTGAGTGGCAAGCACGATGATAGTCAGAGAACAATCCACAACATTTGCTGCCTTTGTCAGTGTGTCATAAGAATCAGTCCAGGCAATCCTGACATATGATTTGAACATGTGCCGTGTTGCTGCTTAATAAAAGTAATAATAACTTCTGTTCTATCGGACATATCCGAAAATCTTCTATGTAAGCACAGATATATTTTTTTAAGTGTTATTGACCTATGCTGAGTTGCCGGCATGTATCTGTCGCTTGGGTTTTAAGGGTTATTGCATCTGAGGGAGGGCGTACAGTGAAAGTGACCAGATCTGTAACACACGTTTCTCAAAACTTTTTGATACTACCTTTCAGTGATAAAAACATTCTTGAGCTTGTCTGCAGTCCTGTGTTGTTGGTTTTTACACCATGTTTGAGACAGCCCAAGTGAAGGCACGCTCAGCTTCTTTGTGTTTATTTTGCTTGTGTTTCTTTCTAAGCAGGATGAGTTTAGGGTTCCTCAGTAGGGTGTACATAACAAGCCAGCGAGTGCGAACTCGGTCCTTTGCTAGTGGCTCTGGGAGACAAAATGTGTGTATCAATATGTGTTGAGACCTGCCTGGAAACATGTATGCTCATGTTGTGTAGCTACATTTTCATCTTATTTGTTACCAGGGTTTAGGCGCAAGTACTCGCTGTCTTGGAGACCATCTGAAGTGTGTTTGAGCAGCAGGTGGCAGAAACACACAAGGACTGGATTAGTGTGATAATGGTCCACCATTATCATTCCCAACCATGTACAGTAACCTGAGAAAAAAAAATAGCAGAAAAATAATCAGATCTTGCTACTTTTGGCATTTATTTATTTTTAATTGTAGCCTGGTTTTACACAGTGTATAGACATTTGAGCAACCAGTTTTCTTACATACATCAGACACTTTTGGAACTCAGTAACCCAGTAATCAATATACAAGATATATCTCGCAAGAGTTGCGAGAAAACAAACTCGGCTTGCTGCAGAGGGGTAAGGTGGCCCTAAGAACAGCAATGGACAAACAGTCCCGGGTCATCAGAGAGACAAAGTGAGCACATGCCCAGAGAATACACAATATTTCATTTTTATTGGTGACACGCCACATAAAGCATAGCATGCAAGTCATTGGCAACCACAGGACAACATCACCAGTCTGTGACATTGACGGCTCCCTTCCAGATGTACTGAACAGCTTCTACGCTTGGTTCGAAGCATTGGCTCTGAAAATAAGGAAAACGCCAAACCCCTTCCTCAATTTCTTCCCTTCTTCTTCACTTTGCCCTACCTACCTTCTGTCCTCTATGTCTTTACACACAGTGGTATAGCCTTGGTGGATTCCTTTTCCTCAGTACATCTACTTAAACTATATCAGGACCTCAGAAGCAATGAACAATTGTTAAGTTGTGCCAACATCTACAGATTATCATATCACGAGATTCTGAGGCATGCAGGGAACAAAAACTGACATATGGAGCACATTTGTCCATTGCCTGAGATATGTTATACGATTAGCCAGAATGCTGTTGGGTTTTCTGTGTGTAGAGTATCTTGATTCTGTGCTTAGATGCTTGTGAGCATGGTGATGGGGGAGAAGAGAGGATTGTGTGCCTCCTGTTGGGAAATGAATTCATATTTCTCCACGATAATGCTGTAAAGATTCTCAGTCATCCAGGTGAGGTTATTGGTCTTAGGTAAGTTGGCTTATATCTTATATCCTTTTTATTTTTTATATTTTTCCATGATATTTGGTAAGTCCTCCAAGGTCAAAGGATCCTCCCCTGATTGAAAGGGCTCAAAACATGAACAATAAAGAAGGAGAGAGTTTGAGGGAGGGTTGTTAAAGAGTTATAGAGGCTGTTACAAAGACAATAGAGAGAGATTAGAGAAAGTCATTAAATTATAACAACCAGAGAGATTAGGCAAGTACTTATGTGTGGCTTTCTTGAAATGGAAGCATGGAAATTAGGAGACAGGTTGTGCCTAAGATCTCCAAGATCTCCAGCTCTTTTGTGGGAAGGATTTCCACTTGAACATAGATGTCTTCTTTTACCCCTCTCTCAAAACATTTTTCCTCTCTGTTCAAAATCTGTACCTTATCATTCTCAAACATTTGACTTTTGTCTTTCAGGTGAAGGTATACTGCTGATTCAGTTGCTTAAGCTGATTGAGGTGTTGCTCAAGGATGTATTAATATAGAACTTAGGGCCTCCATCAGCAGTATATATTTAACTTTTGATAACAGGTCAGAATAGCAAAACAGTTTTGAGGGTAAAAATCCCCTGCTACACTAATGCACCTATCCCAGTGTTTCATAAATGCTTAGATGCGATCAAGCCTGTCTGAGTCACATCTGAAATGCGGGCCTCCCAGGAACTCCTTCACTGACTGTTTCCTTTAATGGAAAAATGGCTTGGTTTGATCACTTAAGCCATTTTGTTATTTTTCAGGACAATGCATAAACTGCACCACTTGCACATTGCATGAACTGCACTACTTGCACATTGCAAAAACTCATCTGGGAGTTATTACCAGATCCCCGATATAGTCCAGACCTTGTTTCCACTTATTCGGGCCATTAAAGACGTTTCTGGGCAGGTTGGGTGTGTTGCTTATATTAAACTTATTGTATTTTTTTTCTTTTAACAATAAAGAAATGATAACACTGCACTGCTATAAGTCTAAACAGATGTGCAGTGGCAATGTGATACAACCTGAAATGAAAATAATGGATGAGTTTAAAGGGAAAAACTGCAGTCTTACTACTGTCCAGCTTCTCGAAACCCACTGGCATTATCGTCCTATTGATGCGTGACAGCAGCATCAGACCCACAGAGGCGCTTTGAATAACACGCCACAAGCAGCTCATAAAGCCCAAGATCATGTTAATAAAAAAGAAGAAGTAGTTAAAGTTGTGGAAGGCCTTCCTGTGAAAGAAGACAGAGATAGGAGTTAGGGTGAAAGACTGAGTGGTCACTACAGCAGAAACAGTAAGAATCAGCTTTGTTAAACACATTTTAACTTATTGTTCCTATTCTGGACTCATCTATAATAATGAACGTTTGTATTACCTGTTATTGAGTGCTAATGGCTTGCCCTCATCCGTAGGCAAGGTTTTGTCTTGTAGGAAAATGACATGTCCCAGCATGCGCTGCAGCCCCATCAGCACAAGAAAGATAAAGACATGCTCTCTAATTTTATAGAACACAAAGCTAGAATCAGATCACAGCTCCTTAACCTCCAACATGGAGCTGTAATTGTTTATGCATCTCTGTCTTGCTTTTATGAACTGTTATCGCTTCAACTGAATTTACTGTATAATCATAATATAAATATTACATTACACTTTTAGTACTGGACACTGATGTAGTACTGGAGATCTAAACAAATGAGCTAAAATGGTGGCCCAGCTTTCAAGCAGTCCATGTGCAGTAGGAGGATTCTGCTCCTCATCCATTTAGAAAATCAGGACTTACATAGTGATGGCAAACCCCTTTAGCCAGTCTAGAAATCCATTTTCCAGAATCGGTGATATAACCAGATACATAAACATCAGGCCGAGCACAAACATCACACTGCGCAAGATCACGTAACCTGCAAATATTGCGTTCATTTACTGACAGTCATACTCTGAACAGTCACACGATTGTGCTTGTTATTATAAGCAAACATAAGAAAAGAACTATAAATATTAATCTTAACATAACTAACATAACAAACTCACCCCAGATTGTGAAGGCGACCTGATAGGCGGGATACTTCAAAAGTCCAATCTGGAGGAGGTGAGCATGATTGTGAGAATGACTGATGAAATTTGAGCAGTTAAAATAACAATGTAAAAACAAAAAGTAAACAGTTATATTTTTATGCAGATTTTTTTAGATTCTAGACCATTTTCTTTAAGGATATTTTCTCTACAATTTAACCACCTGCTGATTCCCACCTACTGACAGCTATGAACAGGAAGGGTGAAGGGTAAAGGATAACACATGAAGCCAGCTAAGTGTATTTTTTTTTTAACTGTAACACTCAAAGTGACAGTCAGCATAAGTGAAAATTTCCGGGTCACACCACGTCTGATGAGATGAAATAGGAAAACAATTTTTTTTTTCTTAATTTTTGATATTTGGCACACTAATCGTGGATGATGTGCATTACCTCACATGAGACATTAGAGAAGAATCACAAACACACTCACCACTCCATGTGCAGGGTCCAGTTTATACGTCTTTGGCAGGAATTTCTTTTCCCCAACGCGTAGTGATTTTATGTGTTTCCTGTCAAAGGGATAAAATCATAAATGATCAAATGAAGGGAGAAGTAAAGTGTTAAATAATGAAGTACAGTGCAGATTAACAGTCTTGTAAGACAATGTCAAATGCCATTAGAAGATAATAAACATTATGTTTAAAGCTGTTATAGTAAAACACAGCTTCTCAATAACCTACACCGTGTTACAATATCCACTACAGTTTTGATCACTACTGTAGCTAACTAATATTTACTATAATGTCAGTGTAATGACATGGGTCTCACGAGGGGCAGAAAGCGGACAGACAGAGGCAAAGATCCAGCCTCTGCCTCCCTAAGACGCTGGTAAGAGAGAGAGAGAGAGCGACACGCATTAGTTTAGCGTGCGCTCTCACCTTAAAGTAAAGAAACACAAAAAACAGTCTCTTTCATAAATCCTCGGTAAGGACGAATGCCCTGAGAGGATCTTTAGTTTTATTTTTATTTTTCAGAACCCTGTCCATTCTCGCGTAGACGGTGGAGCTCTGATTATTTTTGTGTTATCAGTTAACTTTTGTTTCCTTTTAAGTTCCCTAATTAATAATCCCATGCCATCTCCAAATTGAAAGATCTTCCCATGCGTGTCATAGGCACTCTCACACTCCAGTTTCATTCACTCCCTTCCAAGTGGAGTGTGTTTAAAGGCTAATTTAAATTGGCATACCTGTAACACACCAACACCTCACTGACGTGAATGACACACGTGAGCGCAGCACAAGCTGATGAGATATACCAGGAGTCTAAAAACACATCAACAATCTGCATTATTTAATAAGTTTAAAAATATATTTTTGGCAATAAAATAAAAAAAAAAGATACTTAACTAATTAATAATTCAATCACCAATAAACCAGTTAAAATCAGACAGAGAGAGCTTACACGTGAAATAGTTCAGGTGTTTGGGAAAGGATGTTTGACTCAGGAAAGGTTTAAACATTTCTTGCAATCTGTATATATTCAAGGTGACCCACCAACATAGTATCTGCTCCCCTGTCACTGTCTACAGAGGAAACACACACACACACATATACACACACTCACATCTCACAGCACTTGCAAAAATAATATGTCGTGTGAAAGGATTATTTTGTTCTAATTCAGAATCAATAAACAGCTACTGACTTTTAGGTTTATTAACGGCCAGCGGTTAGTTCACTATTGTTAAGTGAAATAATAACACAGAAATAACCTCATATTATAGTGGACTGGCCTTCCTCTTATTGTTACTTATTCTTTTGTGCTGTTTTTGCATCACCCAGTTTTATCCAGCTGTATTTTATTCTTAGTTAGTAAGGGTGTCCTCAGGGCTATTATTATTACTGCACTTTCTTAAATTATTTTAATGCAGATCTTACGGTACAGGGTATGGTGTGATATTAATTTTTCAAGGAATCTGACTGACTCCTTTGTGTCACAGAAATGCCAGGCTCCGCCCTCAGTCAACGTCCCCAATCACCCGAATGCACACACACCTCAACCTCATCACCAACACTACACAAATACACCGCACTTCCCTTCACTCAGTGTCTGGTCTCCAATACGGACAAGGACTCCATGAGCTACTCTTCTATGTGATCTTCCCATGCCTCGTCTCCTACCCTCTCATCTCGTCTGTCCACCTACCTCCGTGTTGTGTTCGTCATTCCTCCAGTCTGTGGTTATCCGTCCTCCAGCTCCAGCTCCATTACAGTTAAGACATTTCAGTTCAATATCTTTATTTATCCATACATCCACATTGTTAATACATTGCCCGTTCGGGTTTTCTACATCTTTGTCTGTGGAGTCTGTCATTCCATAACACTTTGGCACAATACCCATTTTTCAGATTCTGAACAATGTGACTGTTTCTCTCTCAATTTTGCACAAACACCCCATGAAACTTGTATTGAAATGTCTCACATGATGCAAAATGAATAGTCAATCTAAAAGGCACCATTTTTAAGTTATTAGTATTTGGTTGGTACTCTTGTAGAGCCCTTTGAAGAGCTCATTCTAAATTTTAAGGTTTTGAGCAATGGTTCTTGAGCAATGGTTCAGTGGTCTCTATGTTTTATTGTGTTCCCAGGTTTAGACCATCACCTGTTTTCTTGATTACTAATTATGAAATATCTGACAATAGCACATCAAATGACCTAAAGAAAGCATAAGAACAGAAACAACACACACGTACCAAATATAACCCATAGAAGGAGAGCACGATGGTGGCGATAATCCTGTTTGGAAATTTAAAATATGGATCCCACTCATACACATTTCTCTGGAACCAGCTCTTTTGAACAGACCTGCAGTCTAAGACAAGTTTTATTAAGGCAGTGGTTAAGCTGATCAGTGATTGAGAGCAGCTGCGCCTTGTAATGGAGCCCTTTGTATTTTAATTGCCCCGTCTATGCTGTGTTGGTTCCGGGTTAAACTTTCTCAAAACTGCACTTCCAAATCATGAGGGGAATCCTGATGACACAGCAAGGTCAACTGATCTCGTTTAAAGCGCATGCAGGAAGAAACGAGGAGAGAACCCAATATAGAACGGTTGATTGGGACTTTCATTTTCTATCACAAACTTTTTGTTGTAAACTCTCTCCATTCTCTCCATCTCTCATTTTCATTATTGTGCTGAATGATTCTATGAACTGGTGAGACCGATTTATTCATTGTATATGATTTATTATTCATTAATAAAACACATAAAATGCATCGGACTTTGGACACTCCGTACCCTCACCCACAACATTGAAACATTGTATATAATTTGTAAATATTGGTATCTGGTGCACAATAAGTTTTATTATTCTGTATAATACCCAATTGGGATTGGTTCATCATGTGTGTGTGTGTGTGTGTGTGTGTGTACATACACTCCGGCAGACCGTCTCAGCAAACATTGTACATCTTTGTACTCGTGCTTCTTCACTTCCTCCTGCAGAATCCACCATAAATGCCACATAAGCATTTACACACACACACACACACACACAAAGTATATATAGATATATTTATAAGATTAGAATTTTCCAAACAGCAATTTAAAAGTACCCATGGTGTGTATGTTTTTGTTTTTGTTTCTAGCATTGGTTTATTCATTTTATATTGCACTTGTGTCCTCCATTCTGTTTCTGTAAGAGAACACTATGCCAGCAAATGTTTTGAGGTGCTGGGAGCCAAAAATGATGAGCTGCTGAGACAAACTGCACAGCTCATAACATCTCCGAGCTCTTCTAGAGCACACTGAGCTTTATGCCTCAGTACTCTATGCAATTTGGATGTTAGAAGAGGATCTCCGACTCACCAAGATGGGGGCCTTACTTTTGTTGCTTCCTCCTGCTGTTCCAGCAAGTGTTTGACCACCCCCCAATGGCAGGGAGATAAACAAGCATTTGCTAAGGCTCAGGCAAGTGGGCCAGAGTGCAGCAAAGTTCACTTTCAGAGCATATTCAATCTAGCAACCAGCAGTAGGTGGAATGAGCCAATAGAAGCTGTGTGCCACCAAGGGACCAGTGCAGACCTGCTGTCCAAACAAGTGTGCAAAGACAATCAGGCTAGTCTTGATGGACTGATCAATATATCCATGGAGAAGTGGTGGCTCAATAGCTAAGACACATTTGAGTGAGCTATTCAGTTAGTGGGGTTGGTTTCTGAGTACTTTCTGTGGAGACAATCTGGGTGGAATTCTTTCCCTGGGTGGAATATCAAGCACACAACTTAGATTTATTAGCATATTCTGTATGAACCTGAAGTTTACCCAGCGAAAGGTGGATTTGAATTTCATTAAAATGAAACTGTTAAAACTGGTGGCCTTCTAGTCATATATATATATATAAAGATACCGGCTTGCTGTAATTCCTCAAGCGGTTCTGTATACCCCTCAATATAATAGAACCAAAGCGGCACAACAGGAATCCCAAGCACAGGATCTGTGGGATATCTAATAACTGCACACAAGAACAAGTTTAACACATGAAAGATTTGTAATTTTAACTGAACATCATGAGATCACATAAAAAAAAATAAATAAAAAAAAACATGCGCAGTTCACTTACCAACCCTACCCGCATCATGTAATCCGAGAAATCATTTCCCTTTGGTTCTATTGTTCTGCACGTGATCACAAACCACATCTGTGCAGCAAACCTGGCATCACACGCATCACACAGACACACATAGAGTGTACATTTTATGGTGCTAAAAGGTACTACAGTGTTTTTAAAAAGTTTTTTTTTTTTTGCATATTTATCACACTTACATGACTCAGATCATCAAACAAAATTTAATATTACACAAAGATAACCCAAGTAAATACAAAATATTTTAACTGATGATTGATATTTGTACAGGTAAAAAGTTCTCCAAACCTGCCTGGCCCTATGTGAAAAATTAATTGCCCCCTTGCTAAATATCACGAATGAACTGGAATTAAGCATATTTTTTTTGGATAGAATTGACATGTATATAGGTTTTTTTAATTATTTTTTTTAATAAAATCATCATTTAAAAACTGCATTTTGTATTTACTCTGATTTTTTTGTGCAACAAAAAATTGGTTTGATGATCTGAATCATTTAAGTGTGACAAATAATACAGCTATTCTACTGAGACAAATTTGTTACTGACCTCTCAGTAACTCGACGTCTCCAGATTTAAAATCAGCTGTATAGTCATTTTTTGATTAAGTTTACAAGTGTTGTGACCCCACAATGAGCCATTAACAATTTAAATAAATTCATACTGAGTGTTTGGGGAAAAGTCACGCTCTCCTCGGGCTTCAAGGAGAGTGTGAGCACTGTGACCTCCTCCCGATCAAAGTGCTTCGGGCGTGGCTCGCATAGATCTGGCAGATGTGCACGAGACGGATTCTCCCCTCCTTTCTCTGGCAAAAATTCCTCCGCCCACTTCTCAAGCGCGCTCCGGCGCTTCTTGTGAATGGGCAGGAGAGACATCCCCTCTCGCTTCCGCGGAAATAGCCACCTCAGAGCGCTCTTATAGTGAAGACAGAGCGTATGATGAGTTACTTGAAGTAGTAACGTGTGCGGTCGAGCGGCTGCATATCGACTGGCCCCAGCAGCGAGCTTCCCCCAAGCGCTCGAAACTAGACGACAGGTTTCTGTCGGGTGGCCGGGGGGCGGAGCCTCAACGATGCTCTCTCCCCTTCTTTAGCGACCTCCATGACGAGTTAACTCTTTCATGGAGCAAGCCATATTCATCCCGTGTTTTCGTGCCATCGACTTCGATTTATTCGAATATCGTTGATGCGGAAGTGCGGGGTTATATGATGATGCCCCAGATAGAAGAGACACTTGCGGGCTATCTCTCTCCTGGGACATTATCCTCCCTGAAAAAGCCAACACTTCCTTCCAAACTGTGTAGACATTTATCTTCCCTGGGGGAAAAGCTTTTCAGGCAGCAGGTCAAGCTGGTTCTGCACTGCACACCATGGCAGTTTTTCAGGCTTACCAGGCTGACCTGCTAAGGGACTTGAGCACTGGCGGGGCTCCTGATGATAGGGCATTCTTGGAATTACGCTGAGCCACAGACTTGTCTCTTCATGCAACAAAGCAGATGGCCCGTGCAATCGGCCATTCTATGGCTGCTATGGTTTCCGCGGAGAGGCACTTGTGGCTGAATCTTACGGGCATTAAGGATAAGGATCGTGCATTCCTCCTTGATGCCCCCATCTTGCCTTCTGGCCTGTTTGGCAACGCCTTGACTCGGTCGCCACCAGGTTTAGGGAGGCGAAGCTATACGAACAAGCCTTCGGGAAATTTCTTCCCCGCCATGCTCAAGAGTCGGGACTGTCGGCCACCCAGTCCTGACCGGGTCTGACTCTCGCGAGGCGTGAAGCACAGAAGGAGAGTGTTTTGAGCGGGGCACCCCCTCGTAAAGACTGGGGTGCGCCGCGCTTCGCAATCCGCCTTAAAGAAGTCGGACCGGCGTACTGTCTTCTTCACGAAGAAGAAGCCCTGACGCTCATTTGCCCAGGACCGTGGGGGTGGCCCCCCCCGGGGAGGGGCACATAGAATTCCTTTCAAAAATGAAGTGCTCTCCCTGGCACCCCCAGGAGGTTGGTGTTCATGCTCCGCCACCACTGGTGTTTTGGGCAACACCCGTCTCCAACGAAATGTTAGTTCTTCAGTCTTTTCCTGCCATGTTCCAGGATGCCGAACACTTAACACCCCCCGTGTAACCGAGCCGCCAAGTATATCTCCTTGGGTACTAAGCGCTGTAGAGAGAGGCTACAGGATCCAGTTCTCACATCGCCCTCCGCGTTTTAACGGCGTGGTCTCCACTTCCGTCAAACCGGAAAGGGCGCATCTGCTGACTCTGGAGTTACAGAGTAACATGGAACATGTTCCCCTACCAGACAGAGAGTCAGGCTACTACAGTGGGTATTTCTTGGTTTCCAAGAAGAACGGGGGGCTGCGTCCAACTATAGATCTTCGCAGGCTGAACTGCTATTTGAAAAAGTACAGGTTGAAAATGTTGACTATCAAAGTGATTGTTTCTCAAATCCAACGAAGGGATTGGTTTGTGACAATCGATCTGAAGGACGCATATTTTCACATAGAAATACTGCCACAACACAGGAAGTTCCTGAGGTTTGCTTTTGGGGGTGAAGCTTACCAGTATCGGGCCCTTTCATTTGGTCTAGCTCTCTCACCCCGCACATACAGATGTGGCCATTAAGAATGCGCGTGTTTTCCCGCGAGATGCCACAATTTGGCGCGTGTCGTGCCGCGAATTGCGGCAAGCAACATTCGGGAATTTAAATAAATGTTTTGTGCTTCACTGAATATCCGCCAGATAGCGCATGGAAGGACTTTATCTAAAAGCGGGACCAAGTACAGCGAAGAATTGTGTATAATTAGTTAGCCTAAAACAATATTGTTTCCAATGCTGAATCAAACATGAATTTTGTTTTACAACAGATATTTCATAATGAACGTGTGTATATGTGCTTCATATTATTTTCATAATGATGAAATGAGATGCCCAAATTCGTG
>JAOTRS010143201.1:0-12452 GCA_028565755.1 Dinotopterus cunningtoni | reverse complement strand
TTTGTTTGTATAGGCTATTTAGAGGTATATGTTTGTTGAATGTCCATGTAGTTTTGTGTGTGTGTGTGTGTGTGTGTTATATTTGTACATAGTGTACACACTGTTTGTATTTGTGTATATTTTGTTGTGCTGCATTTAAAGAAGAGAGAAGATGTCATATGAAATGAAACGGGTGTGAAGAATAAACACTACAGTTTATAAAAAACCCCTGTTGTGTGTGTTTGATCTGTTTTTCATTAGTTTAATCCACCAAACCGCACATCTGTCCATTTGTTCCTGTTTATTTACCCTTTCGCCTTTTATTTTACCTCTTTTTTTCTAGTTTTCATGATATATCCATCACACGCACACCTCTGCTCCACCACCAGAGGGCACCCTACACTGAATTCAACACACTTCCTGTTTCCAGTTGAGGAAGTTATAAAGCACTGTTATTCTAATCTCATTGAGTCTTCACATCATGTAGGACCTAAAGCCATTCCTTGTTGCTGATCTCCATCTGTGCATTGAGGGAAAGTGAGTTGCTCCAGTGTGTGAGCTTGGTGTCAAAAGAGCCTGCGCAGACCAGCTAGCACCTGTGTTCACTGAAATATTCAACCTCTCCTTATTCCAGTCGGTAATCCCCACATGCTTTAAAGAGTCCACCATTGTTCCTGTCCCAAAGAAACCCCATCCTGCTTCAATTATCGCCCTGACGTCAGTAGTGATGAAGTGCTTTGAGCAGCTGTCCAGAGGATCCAGTGCAGTTTGCCTACCGCCCGATCCGCTCTACAGATGATGCCATCTCTCACCTCCTCCATACATCACTCACTTACCTGGACACTAAAATGGGGAATTATGTTAAAATGCTCTTTGTTGACTACAGCTTATCATTTAACACTCACAACCAAGTTAGAGCACCTGGGACTCATCCATGTGTCAGTGGATCTCCAACTTCCTAACTGGCAGTAAGGATGGCCAGACATGTCTCAGCCTCCTTCACCCTCAGTACTGGAGCTGTTCTGAGCCCCCTGCTGTACTGTCTGTACACCTACGACAGCATAGCCACTACCGACTCCACCACCATCATCAAGTTTGCTGACGACACCATCGCGGTGGGCCTGATCTTTGACATTGACAAGACAGCCTACCTGGAGGAGATTAGGAATGTGGATAACCAGTGCCAGAGAAACAACTTACTCCTGAATGTCAGCAAGACAAAGGAGCTGATATCGGACTTTAGTACTAAGCAGGAGAGGAACTACCAGACCCCCGCCATAAATGATAGCCCAGTGGAGAGAGTGGAGAGCTTCAGATACATCGGTGTTCACATTATGCAGGACCTGTCATCCTGACAGGAAACATCACGACCTGGTTCGGGAACAGCAGCATGCAGGACAGACGAGCTCTACAGAGGGTGGTGAGATCAGCTGAGCGCATCATCCGCACTGAGCTCCCTGACCTGCACTTAATCTACAGCAGGCGGTGCTGGACCAAGGCCAGGAAGATCGTGAAGGACTTCAGCCACCCCAACAATGGACTGTTCTCTCTGTTGTGGTCAGGAAAACTCTTCCGCTCCCTGAAGGCCAATACAGAGAGACTGAGGAGGAGCTTCTTCCCGCAGGTGATACGGCCTCTCAATCACAACACCACATCGGACTTAACACTCTGATCTGCTTTCTCACAAACAATCTCACTACCCACCACGTTGCTCATATGGCACACTTACACATTTTGGACACCATAGAATTGTGAACTTTGAACTGCGACCATACACACTATTCTGCACATTCTGCACATTATCTTGCCCATAACTAGACATGGTCTATACATTCCACTTCAACTCTTCTATATTTTATTATATTTTTAAATATTTCTATATTCCTATTTTTATTCTACTATTTTATTTTTTTATTATTTGTACATAATGTAAATTTAAACATCTTTTTACTAAAGTTTATTTCCATACTTCTCTATATTTCTAATTTGTAAAATTCTCTTATTTCATACTGAATTTCATTTTCTTTTTTAATTTTTTAGTTATCAGCAGTCGTATAAGCATTTTACTTCATATCATACTATGTATGTATGTGACAAATAAAAAAGGCTCAACCAGGATACAGTGTGTCTGGACCAGATAGGGTTACTTTGCTTACAGCGTTGCTCAACAGTGGAAGCCTGGCAGGGGAGGGGCTTGAACCCCCAAACTCTTGATCAGTAACCCATAGCCTCAATTGTTTGAGCTACCACTGCCCCGTCACTCAAGACAACTTTCACAGACCATGCTGCCCCAAGACCCAGAGGTAGAGGAGAGGCTTCAGCTTTAGGAGCCACCAAACCGACAGCTGAGTGTTTATTCTTGGTTCAAAAAGCACATGAATGTGACACTACACTCAGTCTGTTGGATTGAGATCAGTTAACTGTGGAGGCCGTGTGAGTACCGTGACCTCATTGTCATGTTCAAGAAACCAGTTTGAGATGATGTGCTCATTAAGGATGTGCTCATTAAGGAAAGGAAACAGTCAGCTACAATACTCAGGCATACTCTGGCATTTACACCATGCTCAATTGGTACTAAGGGGTCTGAAGTGTGCCAAGAAACTCTCCAACACACCATTACACCACCAGCAGTCTGAACCGCTGATACATGGCAGGATGGATCCATGCTTTCATGTTGTTTCTGCCAAATTCTGACCTGACCATCCACAACAGAAATTGAGACTCATCAGACCAGGCGAGGTTTTTCCAATATTCTACTGTCTGATTTTTTCTTGAGCCCATGTGACCTATAGCCTCAATTTCATGTTCTTACCTGACAGTAGCAGAACCCGAGGTGGTCTTCTGCTGCTGTAGCACATCTGGTTTAAGGTTCAACATTCAGACATGCTCTCTGGAATACCTCGGTCATAACAAGATGTTATTTGAGTCACTGTTGCCTTTCCATCAGCTAGAACCACTCTGATCTCTGGCATCAACAAGACATTTTCACCCAGAGAACTGTTCTCACTGGGTATTTTCCCATTTTTGCACCATTATCTATAAACCCTAGAGATGGTAGTGTTTGAAAATCCCCGTATATCAGCAGTTTGGGAAATACTCAGACCGATCCATCTGGCATGCCACGCTCAGAGTAACTTAAAATCACCTTTCTCCTCCATTCTGATGCTTGGTTTAAACTTCAGCAGATCGTCGTTACCACTGCGTTGCTGCCATTTGATTTCTCTTATTAGATATTTGCTTTAACGAGCAGTTTACCAGGTGTACCCAATGAAGTGGCCGGTGAGTGTAGGTGCAACGTTTAACCTGGACTTAACTCATGTCATGTCTCATCGTCCTGACTTGCAGCTTTATGACATTTGTTTCATTTCGTGTCTCCTTTATGACATCACATCAGACACAGCACTGATCACTCGTGCACTCCCTCGGGTTTCTGAGATCTCTCTCTGTGTTTATTTTTCTAAAACAATTCCCACCTGTAATTACAGTTAAATCCTATTTAATTAGAAACATTATTGCATTATCGAAAGAACGCATGCACATGTGTATAAACTCCTCCTCCTCCTCTATAACGATTATTTTATTATTATTATTATTATTATTATTATTATTATTACAGATGTATTCTCATGTTTTGTGAGATTTTCTTCAGTAAGCAAGCGAGACAGCGCTGAAGCTAAAGCAGATCATGTCCTGCGTGGCGGTCTGTGTGTGTGTGTGTGTGTGTGTGTGTGTGTTTCAGACAGAAGGTGAAGGTCAGGAGGAACGCCGGTGTGTTTCAGCCGTGTCGCAGCCGGTGCAGCTTCTGAGCCATGTTCTCCAACTCGTTCTCCATCACAGCCAAACTCTCCATCTCGGTGTCCTGCAACACAACACAACACAACAACACAAGTGAGACACACTGACTCAGTGTACACACAAGTCTCCTAACCAACAGATTCGGCTAAAACACAGACATTAATGAGTGTTTAAACCGTTTCACTGCATTTTAAATAAACTGTAGTGTTTCTGTTCTGCAGCAGCGTCTCAGTTCCATCTGTCAGCTCACGGTGCCATAAGGAGCGCTACAGCGGTGATACACACACACACACACACACACACACACACACACAGAGTGACCTGAGCTCAGGATCAAACCCCACAGATTCTGTTTTCCATCTCTTTCTTTCTGCACTTATTAATTTTCTGTAATTCCAATCTGTTCTTTCTTCCTTTTTGTAATAATTTCTTTCTTTTATAATTTCTCTGTTCTTTCACCCTTTTTTCTTCTGTGGTTTCATTCCTTCTTTTGATGTTGTATTCCTTTCTGTAATTCTTTTTTTTCCTGTTTTGTTTTTCTGCCGTCCTTCCTTCCGTGTGATTCTTTCTTTTTGTATTTTGTTCTGTCATTCTGACTTCATGTGTTTCTTTTTTTCTTTTTGTCTTTCATTGTGTCATTCTTTCTGACTTTGTATTATGTTGTCGCTCTGTTTTCACATTTCTTTCTTCCTGTAATTATTTTCCTATTCCATAGTTTTGTCTTCCCTCCTTCCTACCTTCCTGCTTTTCCTTTTTCTTTCTTCTGTTGTGTTATTCTTTCCTTTTTTGTATTATGGTCTGTCATTTGTGTATTTCTTCCTTTCTTTTGTTCTTTGTCATTTCATTCACCAATTCTCTATTTCTCACTTTTTAAACTCCTTCCTTCGATTTTGCACATTCAGCACTTATTTCTTCCTCTTTCCTTCTGTATTGATTTTTCTCTCACCTTCATGTTTTCATGTTTCCTGCTTTATCTTCTGTCCTTCCTTCCTTTTATATTTTCTCCTTATTTTTGCTTCCTTTTAACCTTTTCTCTTCATCTTTTGTAATTTTTTATTTCTTGGCCCATTTCCCTTTGCTTTTTCCTCCCACCCTCCCTCTCTCCATCCCTTCCCATTACACGCCACATTACCTCAGTCCTCTTGGTGGCGCTGCCCTCCTCATTGTCTCTTCCTGCCATCATCTGGAGCTCCTCCTCCTCAGGGCTCTTCCACACCTCTTTAGAGTGGTGCGGCGCCTCCTGCTGGCCGTAAGCCCTGCGGTGGACCGGCTCTCTGCCATGACTCCAGTGTTTCTGCTTTCCCACACCAGTCTTGCTTCTCTCCACAGACTCCTCCCCCTGCTCCTCCTCATGCCCCTCCCCATGCTCCTCCTCATGCTCCACACGTTTGTGTTCTGGAGCTCCAGCTCCTCCTGCCTCATCTGCTGAAGGAAACAAACCATCACTTACAACACCTCGACCCTCCATCACTTTACCCACAGCATCAGCGTAAGCTGCACTTTATTTAATCAGACGTTCTCTAGTGAGCTGCTTTACACCAAACCACCATTAAATCCTGGATCCTGATTGGTCAGAAGGTGTTGATTAATTCTCTGTAACAGCAGCTCTGACAGTAGTGCAGATTGAGATCAATGCACTTGTTAAATTCTGACTCACTATGGTTTCTATAGTAACAGCTCATTCACAGGGATGAGTAAAGCAGATACTAGTTAACGTGCTAAGGAAGGAGTCTCCAGTTTCAGCACTGTAAGAGTCAGAGGTAAAGCTGTTTAACTAATTGCTAAAATAATTATTATAAAATATATAAAAATTATAATTCACATCCACAGTAAGCACAACACCATATTGAAATCCTGTCATTATATATAGTATTTTTTTCATACAGTGTTACCATGACAACCACTACCTAGCCATCTCTAACTGGATGTTTACATCAGCAGGAGACAAGATTGTTTTTCTAAAGTATATTTTCTGTTACACGTTCAGCTTAAGTTAAAGACTGAATTTAATACATAATCATACAAACTGCCATCACCTTCTTCCTCTTCATCAATGTTTTCAGTTTTCTTCATCACCACTCGTTCTACTTTCTCATCGCCCTTGTTCATTTCCTTAGGGCTGGTGATGATCTCGTTCTTCTGAGGCTTCTGTTCCTTCTCCTCCTCCTCCTCTCGTCTCTCCTTCACTGTCTCTCCCGGTGTGAGGAAGGCCATCAGCATGGACTGATCTGTCAGGAGGAAGAGACAAATTATCAGTTCTGTGTCACGCCAACAGTGAAGCATTCCTGAGAATTCAAGTGTGCGGTCGCTTCTCAGCCGAGGGAGTGGGCTCACTTACAATTTTTCCTAAGAACACAGCGAAAAATAAAGAATGGAACAAAACATCCTCTGAGAGCAACTTCTACCAACCATCCAAGAACAGTTTGGTGACATGATGGAGCTCCTCGCCATAAGGCAAAAGTGATAACTAAGTGGCTCGGAGAACACAACATGGAAATTATGGGTCCATGGCCAGGAAACTCCCCAGACTTTAATCCCATTAAGAACTTGTGCTTAATCCTCAAGAGGCGGGTGGACAAACAAAGCCCCACAAATTATGACAAACTCCAAGCACTGATTGTGTAAGAATGGGCTGCACCATCAGTCAGGGTGTGACCGAAAAGTTGATTGACAGCTTGCCAGGGCGAATTTCAGAGGTCTTGAAAAAGAAGGATCAACACTGAAAATATTGACTCTTTGCATAAACCAAATGTAATTGTCAATAAAAGCCTTTGATGCTTATGGAATGCTTGTAATTATACTTCAGTATACCAGAGTAACATCTGACACGAAGATCTAAAAACATTGAAGCAGTAGACTATGTGAAAATTAATATTTGCGTCATTCTCAAAATTTTTGGAACAAACCCCAGGCTGTATGGTGATGTGTTAAAATAAATACATTGTCTATATAAAAAAAAATTAGTTTCTTTTCACCTGGAGGTTCCTGGAGGTCTTGAGCATGGTCAGAAAGTTCCTCTGTTCCTTTCTCAGATCCCTCATTGGCTCCTGGGATAGAAGAAGACAGAATTAAATACATGATGCAAAAAAAAAAACATCTGAGAAATTCGAGGAATGATTTGAAAACCTTTTCCAGCAATGTCCTGCAGCTCCTGGAGGAAGTTCTGGTGACGCAGAATGGTCACGAGCCTGTCGTCTGCACACATGCATGTGCACACACATAGACACACACACACACACACACACACACACACACACACACACACACATACACACACATACATGCACAGGAGACAGTAAGTGTGTCATTCAAATACACGTACATTAATATACTTTAATATAAGACGAATACAAGACTTAGACACATGATATTTAAAAAACCCAAACATCATAGATTTTAGCAAAAATGACAGGAATTGGGAACAACACATTATTGAAACCTGGAAGTATATAGTACTGCTGAACCTTCAACTTTGTGGACGAAATGCAGTTGGAAGAACATCATGAATGGAGATCACTTAAACGCTTGGTGAAGTTGCATGGTAAAAAAATAAACAGTAGAAATCTAAGCTATTTTTAATAGTGAGAAAATTTCCACACACGCACAATGTGATGAGAACTCAGGCATATTCCCTTCCTCTCCCAAAATGCCTGCACACATCCTTCTCATTTCAGTTCCTATCACTGGCATGGCCTTCTAAAGTGCAAGGACTGAACTGATTGGGGCACCCTAAAATAGATAAGGACACACTAGTAATTGTAGACTAAGGCATCCTCTTTTAAAAAAGACAAGGACTACAAGATGTGACCATGAAGCCTGGGATTGAATATGCCAGTATTATTCAGGATTGGAAGGACCAGGCACCTCCCATCATAGAAGAGCATATAACGGAAACACAAGTGAAACGGATCCATAAGCAACCAGCTCCATGCCATGGGTTTCAGCCAGGTGAACATGTACCCCCCTGGTCTCCAGTGTAAATGGCATGTTCTTGGCCCAGTAGGTAGAGTCTGTACACAATCCTCAAACAGGTGGGCCCAGTGATCTACTGCAAAAAAGGTTGAAGACCTCACCGTCACACAACATCAAGAACTAGAGGAGTTGCTTAATCGGTTCATAAGCATGAAAGTTTAAAGTGCAGCTATGGTTTACACACTTAGTGCAGCATGACATCAAGACCCGAAGTGATGGTCCAACAGCAGCCGTACTCCACAAGTCCCAGAAGCCCACCATCGAGCCATTGTGGATGAAGAAGAGGAAAAAGATGCTATAAGAGTCTACCAGTGCCTGTTTCCATGGAACTCAGGTTTTGATTGAAACACATAAACGCTTCAGAGACAGGCCTGGGCACCATGTTCCCCTTGAACTTTAACAGAGAAGCTTAGTGAAGTAGGGCTCAAATGGTTAAGGCTCTGGATTACTGATCTAAAGGTTGGGGTGTGGGGGTCAAGCCCCAGCACCAACAAGCCATCGTTAAGCCTTTGAGCAAGGCTCTAACCTTATCAGCTCCAGTGGTGCTGTCTCCTGGCTGACCCTGTGCTCTGACCCCAGCTTCCTAACTGGAATACAAGAAAAAATCTTATTACTATGCTGTAAAGTACATTTGACAAAATAATTGAATCTTAAGACCCACTGGTTTTATATATGGCTAGAAAACCCCTGCAGGATGGCGATATAGCGCAGTGGAACAAGAAGCAATGGTCATAAAATGGGCCATTAAGATGTTGAAGTACTACCTCTCCAGGGGACAATACATTGTGGTTGTAAATCACAGGCAAAAGACAAAAATTCCCAAATAACTAAGAGGTTTCTGTCTTAGCAGAACTTTCACAAGGGCAGACGGACATTCACAAAGGTATGGACTCAGACAACAGCAATAGGCTTTGATCTGGACAGGACAGGGGTACTGTGAGGGTGGCCCTCTATACCACTAATACAGCACTACAGTGAATCCGGGGAATGGGCAGTGGCTGGTTAGAGATCACTGTAGATCCTCACTGTCTCAGAGGAGATGAGACAGGATAAAAGCCTGCTGCGTCCACAGAGCGGTTTCTGTCTCTGTCCTGGTGCTGACACACTTTGTTTATTACTTTGCAAAGACAGCGATGCTTTCCCTCTGTTGAGATCTTCCACTCTTGCTATGCTTGGAAGAGTCCCGGGTCGTCCCCTCGCCGCACCCTGCAGCCAGCATTAACTGCCTTGACACATCCCTGAGCCGTCTCCAAATGGAGACAGCATTACTTGCCCACTCTGCATTCCTTTCTGCTCTTTTTGCTCACAATTAAGAAAATGAAAGCCTCCTTGAACACTCGCCTGCTTCTGTCTGTGTGTGTGTGTGTGTGTGTGTGTCTGAGTTCTGCTGCTGCCACTGCAGCAAATCACTCCAACGCTGACAGCACAAGAGCTCCGTAATCAGTTCTGAGTGTTTGCAAGTGTCGTTTTTGCTGAAGTTAAAAGTAATTTTAACACAAATCAATATAATAATGTCTATTATATACATATGATAAATAAGTATTTTGTCAGTTTTTCTTGCCCCAGTGTGTCTGAGTTTTGCATCGCTTTCCTTCTCGATTTGTGTAAATCAGCTGCAGTGAGAAGTATGTCCTTTCTTTAAGCCGGGCAATTAATCACTCTCTCTGTGTGTGTGTGTGTGTGTGTGTGTGTGTGTGTGTGTGTGTGTGTGTTAAATTTGTGCAGAGTCACATTTCTTCTTTTCTGCTGACCCACACAGTGCTGACTCAGCTGTTCACATTCCAGATAACATCTTTCTCTCTCTCTCTCTTTCTCTCTCTCTCTCTCTTTCTCTCTCTCTCTCTCTCTAAGTCCTTCCTTATGTCCATCACTCTTCTTCTCTGTCCTCACACGTTTCATTTCTCATCACTAAGCCACGAAATTTTGCTAACGCTCTAATTGTGTTTCACCTCTGACTGTGTGTGTGTGTTTATGTGTGTGTGTGTGTGTGTGTGTGTGTGTGTGTGTGTAGGTGAGGCAGGCAGTGATGTGGAACAGCTCGTATTTCCTCACAGGAACTTTGCTGTGTGAGCAGTGTGTAGCCGAGGGGAAAATGAAACCCATTAAGTATTACATTAGCAAGGTCAGTGTGATGGGCACGAGGATGGGTGAGGACGGGGACGCCTGGAAACTCCAAAAACCGGCTTGTGGAGTTTGCTGAAAACTCAAATCGTGTAGAATAATGTTCTGCTGGATCACAGTGTCACTGCATTTAGCCAAAGTGCTTCTGCTCATCATTAACCATAAAGCATGGTGGTTGTAGGACCGTACTGGCTTTCATTGTTTCAGCAGCTGCATCTCAGACTGATCCCCATGAACATGCTTCTTGGAGATATTTGTATACATTAAAAAAAACTCGTGAGCAGTTTCAAACTCGTACGCAGACCAAATCAGGTCAGGTCCATCTTAATGCCAGTCCCAAGCCTAGATAGAGTTGGACGGCTGCACCAGGAAGGGCATTCAGCTTAAAACCTGATACTGTGTGCTTTCCTGAAGCTAACGTAAAGCAAATAAATAGACTCCTTCCATAAATGTGACTTAAATGTTACTTTACAGACCAATGTTCAATAAACTTCATCTTATCAAAATTGTAAATATACAGGTGTTTATTTATTATTAATATCTCACCGGTCCTGAGGGTTTCCAGACACTTCTGAGACACGGGGAGGGACTGAGGCTGGCTCAGAGCATCAGCCAGAACCTCCACGATACACTTAACCACCTGTGAGGCGACAGAACACACAAAATCTAATAAAGCTTGGTTTAAAATTCTCATTTAGAAAGACAATATCTTAATTTATTTCCTTTGTTACGCTTTGTGTCCATGCGTACCCCACTGAGAAAAGGCAAACACCTTGCCTAGGAACTTAAAGGGTTCTCCACGAGGAACAAAAAAATAAAGGAACAGCAGCAGTTCATAACCGTAGATGTTTGTGTTGCATGACAACATTAATAACGATCAACTCGAAGTAAGTGAAGTGGAGAGGCGTTCACATGACTCACGCTACAGGCAGAATAGGAGAGAATTTTTATAACCCTGCAGCTGTGAGTATGTTCCAGTGGCCTGTACAGGATTCAAGGTTTCAGCAACAGTCCAACTACTAGACTCTTTATCTAAAGCCACTTAAAACATCTACATTTGGAACTACAGCAAAAAATCAGGCATTGGAAAAATGAGCAATAAATATTTCTCAGCTTTTGTGAGATAAACCAGGTCACTGTGGTGACACGCATTTCTAATACACAGATGTTACTGTATATACATAATCCTGCTTCCCCCTGACCGTCTCTTCAATATACCTTAAAGCACACTGTTGTCTTGAGGATTGATTTGGTTAAATTCCAACTTTTTGCTTCAGACAGCCACCAAACAGCAAAATCACCAAAATGTGTCATCATCTGACCAGGACTCTGCTCCTCCACTGAGCATCAAGCAACATGATTCCTGCCCCAGTAGACCTCTATCTGAGCTTCTCATTTTTCACCATGGGGTTTATAAAAACTCAATGGAGCCAAATGGGGCAGTAAGAGTGAAAGGCAAGAGCATTAATGGCCTCATACAGTGACTTAAACCTTTAATTACTTAAATGAGGTAATAAGCACCTGGACAGCTCCCGTTCACCTGGTTTCAACTGTCCAAAATTTCAACTGTGGACTGAAACTTTGCCGCATCATTTTGTCCCAGAGTTTACTTTAGTCACACTGTTTATTGTATTATAGCATCTAAATGTCCTTCATGGCTCTCTTGCTCTCTCTACTAAACACACGCTGAGTCTTCTCATTACTCTCCCTAATCAGCATCGATCAGAGATGTGAACTCCGCCGTGTCCTTTATTAGAGAGAGAGAGAGAGAGAGAGAGAGAGAGGGAGAGCAAGCATCAGATTTCACACAGATTTCAGCAGGACCAGGATGAGATCCTGAAACTCAGCACCTCATTCCTCTTTATCCCCCACTCTCTAGCTTTCTCATGCTAACTACTTATGACTAACGAGTAAATCGTGCCCACTCCTTGATAACTTCACCCTGATCGAATGATCACAGTGACACACAGGAAGCAGGACTAACAGAGCATGACGCAGTGAGGCTGGTTAAGAGTTAATCCGAGCTTCGATACACACTGACTAAACCTTCACCATTTGATCCCAGAGGCTTCATTACACAAGACCGCCGTGCTGTGTTCCACACTCCAAACTCTTTTAGAAACTGCAGACCAACTGTCACGATGTTGAGTCACAAATGCAGCAAATGTGTAGCCCACACACACACACACACACACATGGAATATTAGCTCTGCAATATTGTATTCAAATATGCATGTTCAGTTTTCATGCTTGCTTCTGAAGGTCATTACTTTACCATTAAAAAGCAATTCCGATCCAACTCTTTCATGAATCTGTGAATTTTTAAAAGAGCACATCTACAACCATATTCAGTGAAGGTCCCTTAAAATGTTCTGTGCAGAACCACTACATCTATTTTTTATATTCATAACCTTAAAGGAATAAAGAACCCACCTGGGAGTGCAGTATTGTGGTGTTTTACAATGATGCGTGAGTCAGTTTGTACATTTGTGACTCAATATTTTATTTACATATATACTCAGCAAAAAAAGAAACGTCCTCTGACTTTCAACTGTTTTTACTTTCAGTAAACTTAATGTGTAAAT
>JAOTRS010143171.1:0-12454 GCA_028565755.1 Dinotopterus cunningtoni | reverse complement strand
TATCTGTTATCACCCAAATGAGGATGGGTTCCCTGTTGAGTCTGGTTCCTCTCAAGGTTTCTTCCTATTGCCATCTCCCCTTTCTTATTTCCCTCTCTCTCTCTGGACACGTCTGCACATTTGGATTTCATTTATGATGCAGGTTTAACTTCAGGCAAATACTGAAGAACTTACAAAGTTTCATCAAATTCTGTCCAGCCAATTTTGTGTGATGTTGTAACAACATCTGACTGGACAGACATACAGACAAAAAAATATATATAATTTTAATTTATAGACTTCAAATGTATGAAACTTTAAATATCATTGAAAGAGTCTGTTAAGTATAAAATTTAAAAATATAAAAAATGTCTCTTCAGTATAAAATTTATTTAAAGGAAGAATAATTATATATTTTTTTGTATCCGCTGAATTTCAACACACTTAGTGGATGGCTTTGTGTGCAACCAGGAGAGAGACACATGCACGTACACACACCACACACGTGATGTGCCTGAACACACTCTTTGGTTTATTCATAGAGTAGACAGAGTATTTAAGCTTTCAGCCAAATGCCATGTGACACATACATCTGTTACAAAGCTACAAAGCTAATTATCGTTCTGGGCAGAGCGAAGAGAATTAGTCGTATGAAGACTCTGAGACAGACAGACGATTGGAAGTGCATTAGTATAGGAAGCATTACCATATAAGGAATGGGGATGTGTTCTGGGGTCATATGTCATAGAACAAAGAAGGGCGTAAGAGATATATTTCATTGCTGTAACAAAGAACAACAAGCTAATATTAACACTAATGGCAATCATTTGTGAGCTAATGATGCTAAATACGCTTTGCAAAAGTAACTTCTGAAGCTGTTAGCTGTAAAAAATTTCACATTTATTAAAAAGTCATACTGTTGTCATGTCATGACCTGAGATTGGTTCGTCATACCTCACACTGAGGTATCTGAGGTTCGTCATACCTCACCCTGACACTAATACGACCACACGTGTGTATCAGCTCATAATATCTCGGCTTGGCTCCTACAGCTGTACGGATGAGGCGCCTGCTAGCTGATAATATCTGTGTGTAACGTTTAGACTTTAATTGAGAATATAACCATAAGAAACGCACATTAGAGTTTAATAGTGTGTATGGTAGTGGTGCAGGAAAAATCCCAAAAAGATTTGAGGATGCTTAAAAGGTTGAAATGTAGTCACAATTAAAGTAGCAGCTCTTAAATTAATCGACAGGGGATTGTGAGTGGCTCATAATCGATACATACAGAATTCCTTGTTTAGTGTTGACTTGAAGATCTGTGAACTACTAAGTACAGTTGCACCTCGGCAGATGAACACCACTTCCTAAATTTTAACACCATGGGTCCCAAGAATGTTAGCAATGACGGTAGTGAGCCACTTTCAGTTTGGTTTTTAAAGCTGGTGCGAAGAGGAAGGTTTAATGTCTATTTATTTCATATTTCACCTTATTTACATGTCTTTTCTAAATGTTTAGATTGTTGTAAATTATAGTGTTGGAAATTGGTGTTACAGTATATTTGGGTGGCTGGATCGGATTATCTTTGTGAGGTTTATTATGAAAGTGCATGGCAGGTTCCAAGCTTCTGTACTCACGGGGATCCATGTCGCTGTTAACAGGTGGGAAATCAAATAGACAAATCTTGACAATTTACAGTATGTATATCAAATTGGGAACTGTAGTAAGTAAAGTAATATGCAAAAAATGTAGTTAAATGATTGCATTAATACATACAGTAAAGCATAAACCTGTAATTTACTGTATAGCTGCACTAGTTTCTGTTTAGAGCAAATTAGATTTGATTAAGGAAAGAAAAAACAGTATACAGACTTCTTTAGCACGGTGGTGTAATATTTTTTATGTGACCCTTATGTATGGAAAATTTCTCAGAGTCATGATTTTATTTCTTGCTAATGAAAAGATACAAAAGATCTTCAATTTCACAGCGCTTAACCACGTATTGGTGCTTACACAGGAACATTAATAAAAGTGTGTGGGAGACTAAATGTCAAAATCTGACCTCTGCGCTGTCTATGCCTGAGCAGAATGTACTAAATATTGAGACTATATATATTGTTTTATTCCTTCTATGCATCAGATTGTTCATGCTGTGAATGTACTCCACAATTAGAGCTTCCTTTGACCGACACAATGCACACAATGTTTTCTCATTAAGCACGCAGTGTGAAGTGTGTGTGAAATACCCGAGACCTTAACTGTAAATTGATGTTTTCTGTTCTGGTCCACAGTGACCCTCGGATTTCTTCTAGCTGCCAGAATGGCTATTTAGTGTGTTGAATGCTTGGCTGTGAGTGTGTGTTCCTGAGGGTTGGGTTAGAACCCTGGCTCAGCCATTTTTTTTTAAATAAAACAATGCAAAGAAACTATGGTTGAGCGTGATTCAGAACCGAGGCGAATCATTCCCATTCAAAGCGGTACACATTGTATCCGTGTTACAAAACACCAGTGCAGCTGATGAATTAGAGTTCTTGGGATGTAAAATGTTAATGAGGCACATAAATAAACTCTTTAAAATCCATATAACATTGCAGAAGTACCCCAGGGTCTGGCGCCCTATAGGTGACCGCCTATGTTTCCTACACTGCAGGTCAGCCCTGTTTCTAGCTATTAGTCACTAAGACAGTCCACTCTCAGACTGACAAACAGTACGGCTTCTTGAAGAATAGGAAAGGGATTTTCAACTTCTAGGCATTTCTATGTGTCTATTCCGATATTAAAAGAAGTAAACTAGTAGTAGGAATGAACCAAGTCTAAACTATGAGTGTCTGTCTGCTCCAGTTAAACTCCAGGTTTCTTATGGTATCAAGGTGAGAAAACTAATCGTTCTAAAGGTCGGCCTGTCGGACCAACCATACATACAGCTCTGGGAAAAAAAACAAGATAATCAGTTTCTTAAGGTTTTTTTTCCCCACAGGTGCATGTGTTGGTGAGATGAACCAATTTTTTGTTTCATTTTTTGTGAACCGCTGACAATCAATAATAAATAAAATTCTCCTAAATTCAAAATATAACTATTCTTATTTAGTGGGTATATTTAAAGGATATCATCACAACATATGGAAATAGCCCAAGATCATGCAGTATTTGCACAGCTTTAATAACTCAAATGAAACTAAATGCAAATCATTAGTAAATAAATTGTGTTAATGCTTTGGTTAAATAGGAGTATTATAATCAGTATTTGGTAAACTGAAATTTGCAATTACAGCTTTAATGCATTTTGGCTCTCCACCAGTTTTTCACATTGCTGTTGGTTAACTTTATACTTTTTTTTTTTTTTTTTGCAGTTGAGCTTTGCTTGATGTTTTTCGACCGTCTGGAGTAAATTGCAGTGTATATTCTAAATTACCTTCTATCACAATTGGACTATTAGAAGCTTTTATAAATCATTACAATAATTTCTGATGTTCCAATCTGATTAAAGAGAAGGTCAACTTAGTGAATGTAAAGTTTTGGAATTCTTATGCAGTAAGTCCCCTACATACGAACATTCGAGTTACTAACTTTAGAAGATACGAACATGTGTTCGCGCATGTTTAATCACGGAAGTTAGATCACATGTCCACGTACATTGTCACGTGTGTGCATCCCAGGAAGTGAATGTAAAAGCAGGGTAGATGAAGATGGTACTGCTAAGAAGCGCCAAGCAATAATGATGGAAACAAAAGTGAAAATAATTAAGAGAATGGAGGGAGGTGAAAAGATGGCAGGCATCACTCCTTCTTTTAACACGAATCAATTAACCATCGACGCGATTCTAAAGAATGAGCACAAGATAATGTAACTTGTTAGTTTTATACTGTGGATAGCAAATTGTGTTATTATCCTAGTACCTAGTCAATGTTTGTTGGACATACAAACAAATTGGACTTACGAACAAGCTCTCAGAATGGAACTCGTTCGTATGTTGGGGACTTACTGTACAATAAATCAAAGCTGAAATAAGTTCACTTTCAAATGACATCTGATGTGAATAAGTCCTAACGAACCTGCCAAAAAAAATTTACAGAAATGTGTAAAGCTGTGAAAAACTGAGATAAAATCTTTTTAGCCAAGGTGAACACTACAGTATATAAGCCTGTAGCTTCAAGTGCAAGTAGAAATAACATTAAATATTGTCGAAAATTAAGAAGTATTTTCAAGTCAAACTTTCAGGCCACTCACGTATGACTCTCTTGTACTTCAGATGACACGAGCACTTAGATGGATGACTCAGTGCAAGACTCGTAAAAAAGGCTTGAAAAGAAAAAGCATGAAATGAAAAGGCAAGTATGAACTCTGCATGTGGTTACATGACTACTTAAAAGGTAGGGGACAAAAGCAGAGGATTGAATTTTAACAAAAAGAAAAAAAAACAGAAATCATGCAGTCAAAAAAATGTGTACTTACATAATCATCTAAAAGTGCTTTTTCAAAGCCCACCCAGTCCTTCATTATTTCTGGATCTAGTGCATTGATGTATCGGCTCTGAGTGATTCCTTTCCTCCCTTTTCCTGCCTGTGACATTTTCGCCGTGTGTGTCACGCCCTGGCGCGCAGCTCTTCTCACAAAGAGAAACTTCATACTGGCAGTAAATAATAATGGCATGAAATCAATTTCAAGAACAAATAAAAGGCCATGACAAGTCTAAGTGTGCAGGACACCTTCCGGAAATAATGAGAGGGGTAAAAATAAATAAATAAATAAATAAATAAATAAATATATAAATAAAAAGAGTGTGGGGGAGAGAGAAAGAACAAAAATAATGAAATTAATAAATAAATATTTATTAAATAAATCTGCTGGCTTTCAGATTTCTAGTTAACAATAAACAAAAATGATGTAGACCAGAGGAATGGGTTTGAACTAGTTATTGACTAAAGCGTTCCAGGAACAATGAAGAGCGGTAAATGTTTGCATAATAAAAAGCTCTCAAGATAAACCAGTTCTCCTCGGAATGGGACAACAAAAACAGTTACAATGCAGATTGCAATGTTTTTCTCTTTCTTCTCCCATTAGGAGTCTCCACAGCACGACATGACTAGCCCGTATATTTGACTTGGCAAAGGTTGTTATGCTGGATGCACTCCTTGGCACAATTCTCCCCATTTAAAGTGCACTAAGTGTGTAATAGCTTGTGCAACCCCCAGTGGGGCCTAAGCCTGGCGAGAGTGCCAAATGCTGGCCTCCAGTCCACCAGGGAACCTAGTAACGCAGTCTGTATATAAAGCAAGCTTAATATTCATTTTTCTTTTTAAAACATTTCAGACTAGACAAACTCAATTCTGCAGTCTACTGCACAGTTAAACAAGATGTAAATCAAATCCTTAACATACAGTAGTGAAGTTCTTCATGACCAGCCCTGCAGCATTCTCATAAGTAATGTTGAAAAACCTCACAGACGGCGCTGTGTGCATCACATCCTTCATCCATGGAGGGCTACTTACTGTACTGTACTGAGCCAGAAGGAGTGCACTGCTGATGGACATCAGCTTCCACACTGCATTCTCCTACTTCCTGTACATCAATGCTACTGTATGTACGTTGATATGATGGTTTAAAGAATATTCTGTTTTGTAAATTCTAACAATTTCAACTTCTAAGAAGATGATTTGCCTTTTCTAGTATGCACAGGTCTCATCCCTGGCAGCCGGTTAGCAGGATTTCAATGACTTTACCAATGATTCCTTAGTTAAGAATACATTGTTGGCACTCATTCATTTTTTAAAGGGTTTTTTTTTTGTGTGTGTGTGTTTGTTTGATTTGATTTTTTTTTAAGTCTTTAAACATAATGTGGGGCTGGCGTATGCTATAATGTTGTAAATTCTAAGAGTCTGATGATTTGCCTCATCCACCTCTCTTCTTACCCTGATGAAGCCATCTCCCTGGAGCAGGGTGAATCTGGACTCATCAGACCACATGACCTTTTCCCAATGCTCCACAGTCCATTCTTTATGCTCTCTAGCAAACTGAAGCCATTTTTTCCGATTAGCCTCACTGTTCTCACTGTTAAGTGTTTATATTAAGGCGACACAACTGTTTAATCCCAATCCCTTGTTCTCCTCATATTGTGTATATGGAATTGTTCCTAATTCCACTATGAGCACTGTCTGATCATTTTGATTCAAACACATTTTTCACATTTCATAAAAAATTCCATAACTTTATTTTGAATTTGTAAGCTGCTTTGCTAAATGCGCTATACAAATAAAATTGAATTGAATTAAATTAAATATTCGACATAGCCATGGGCCCTACTGTTTATTATTATTATTATTATTATTATTATTATTATTATTATTTCAGTAAGAGTTAAATGATTTCCTATCGTGCTTATTCAGGATGGTTTTTCTGACCACATTTCTTCCTCGAAGATGATGGGTCACCACTATCTTCCCAGGTTTTAATAATGTGTTTTACTGTTCCTAACACAATTTAAGTAGCTTCAGCAAAGTTGTTTTCTTTGCTTAATGCAGAACAATAATTTGTCCTTTCTGAAACAGAGTAATGTCTTTGCCACAAGGGCGGGATATGTCTTTTGTCATAGTTGTTTAAGAAATGAGACGTGACTCACTGCATAAGTTAGGGTTAAATACCTCATTACACCTGAACCATATTAATCACTGCAGTAATTTCTGGAAAAAATGGAAGCCTTGCAGCTACTTGTTTAGTTAAATCCAGAGTTCTAGGTGGTGGTGTTTTTTTTTTTTTTTGGCAAAATGCAGAATCAAATCACAGCCATTTTTGCAGACTAGCCAACACCTGTTCATGAATTACAGCCTGATAGGTTAAATTAATAGTGATACAACCCCAAGGTGTGTAATGTACATAAAAGTACATAAAAAAAATAAAATGCATAAAAATAACAAAATGGAGAAAACAACAAGGTGCTCATGTGGAAAAAAAATCCAGTCTTGTACTGAAGCCTAGCCCTTACCCAATATTGGTGGAAAGAGTTCTCGTGTAGGGACACCGTTATCCCGAGTCATTACAGCTAAAACAGCCCTGCTGAGAGTTTCACTTAGTTACACAGCAGTATCAGGGAACATAAAACCTGTTTATGACTGTAGCACGGGTTCAGTCAATTCACCTAAGCTTTCTGGACTTAAAACTCCCACAACTCCTAACAAAACACAAACCAAACATCCGGGGAAGTCCATCATCAGTATGTTGTTTTTCTCTGTTTAGCCCCATGGCAACATTAATGGTTAATGAGGGTTCTTGCTGTTCTCACTCATTCTTTTATAAAGAACTGTGAAAAAGATTTGAGCCTCCTTCATTTCTTCATATATTACTTCCAAAGCTCCAGACTTTTTTGTATTTCTCCAGGCTTCCTGAATGACTTTTTTTGTCTCTCGTCATTTTTAGTCCAGTCCCTGTACCTCAGCGGTTTCAAAGGAAGGTTTTTTTGTTTGTTAAGCCGTAAAGTGACCTATGAATCATTCAAGCATTAAAAAAAACATTTAACCTAAGGCATGAACCAGTGAGTGACAGGTGCAGATGATGATGCTGGTGATTAGTTATACTGCTGATGATGAATGCTGAGTGGTTGGAACAGATGAGAAGGGAAATGAGGTCGCTGCTGAGGTTATTACATTAAAAAACTGAATTTTAAATCGTATCTTTAGGCAGTTTGCAGCATGTCGCAGTAAAACATTTGTCATTTAATCTGTATCACTTAGGTTTTTTTTAATATGAAGAAATGAATAGGAAGGGAGGGACTACAGACTTTTCGCAATACTGTATATTCATAATATTATCTTTTGGTATGCCTGGGATTAATGTGCAACAGAAATAAACTGAATAATATTTTATATCTTTTAAGTAATTTTAGGTTTTTAGGGTGGAATAAATGTAATAACACTCCACACCACCACTTCCACATTCAGAGACATTAGAGAGTGTGTGCAGTCATGTGACCAGATGTTGCCATTCTGCTATTTTGACAGTCAGGTGACTTCTAGCCGCCAGGGTTCTTGTGATAGCACAAGCGATAAACATAGCAGCTTTTTTTATTTAAAAAATTACAAGCCACCTGAATATAGTTCAGAAACAGAGATATGAATCCAAACTCTGCAGATTTCACTTATCAGACCCCCACAGTGAGCTACATGTGCTGTTTACAAGCTTGAGGACTGATGAATGTGTGCCAACTCACTAACTTATCTTATCTGTGAAGGATAGTAAGCTTTATGATAAATATTTAATGTAGCATTGCTTTTGGTATGTATAAAACTGGGACTTGAACTGTTACTTGTTTGATAGACACCTTCAATACTCAATTATTCAACTGTAACATTTGACTACTTGTATACACTCACTTCATTAGGTATACTTTGCTACAGTAGTACTAGTTTGGACCCATTTTGCCTTCAGAACTCATAGATTCCACAAGGTGCAGGAAACATTCCCTATAGACTTTGCTCCATACTGACAGGACAGAATCACACAGTCGCTGCAGATCTTTCATGTTGTTTAAGTCAAATTCTGTCCCTGCCATCCGAATGTCCCAGCAAAAATCGAGTCTCATCAGACCAGGTGAAGTTTTTGTGAGCCCATGCGAATTGTTGTCCCAGTTTCCTGTTCTTAAAGTAGCTGACAGGAGCGGCATCCGGTGTGGTCTTCTGCTGCTGCAGCACATCTGCTTAAAGGTTTGATGAGATTCTCTTCAGCATACTGTACCTCTGCTGTAACGAGATGTTATTTGAGTTACTGTTGCCTTTTTATCAGCTTGAACCAGTCTGTCCATTCTCCTCTGACCTCTGGCATCAACAAGGCATTTTCACCCGGAGAACTGCCCTCACTAGATATTTTCTCATTTACTGACTATTCTCTGTATACCCTAGAGATTGTTGTGTGTGAAAATCCCAGTAGATCAGCAATTTCGGAAGTACTCAGACCAGCACATCTGGCACCAACAACCATGCCACGTTCAAAGTCACTTATATCCCCCACAGTGTGTTCTCTTTGAACTTCAGCAGATCGAGTTGCATTGAGTTGCTTCAGTGCTGATTAGATATTTGTATTAATGTACAGTTGGAACGGTTGTACCTAATAAAGTGGATGGTGAGTGTATATTATGATACAGTACAGAAATTCTGTATACAGATATATATATAGACAAATGGTTTATAATTATGCTGAGGACTTGCACACCTGACATAAATATTTGCTGCAAAGTCCAGTATGCTCTGCCCTGTTATGAGCTGTGGTCTGGTTCAATCTCAGCAGGGTGCATTTATTTGTTCCTCTGTTAGCAATATCAGTATGTGCAACACTTCTCCATAATTTATGGTTTTGTAGATATAAAGCTAGCAATAAGATTGAATGAATGGTATGGTGGCGACCAGAAAGACTGCTGGAAGGCTAAACACTGACATTGTTCTGCTTTTTCTTTTATGTGTCTTCTACATTTCCTCTAGCTTGTGTTAAATTTCCTAGTTTTCCCCTCTCTCTCTTTTCTTTCTGAGAGTTCTTTCATACTGTATGTACTAAGTAACTGAACCAGGACTTTACTACTTCACTTTTTTTGTGATAAACTAAAGAACATTCTATACTCCATCATGCATGTGTGTATACAGTATGTGTGTTCTCGCCCGGTCAGCAAGTGTGTCGGAGCCGGCCAGTAAGCATATCGAGATCATCAATCGATTCTTCCCCTTATTTTTCTTTTTTACCATAACAGATGTCAAGTGCAATCACTTCATTAAAATTAGTTTATATTCAAAACTTTATTACAAAATTGACTGTGTATTAGGCAATTTTGCTCAATGGATGTATTCTGTAAGTGTAAAGTAAGCTAGGCTAAATTATGGTTGCTACATGAGATTTACAGGAAAAAAATATTTTAATTAAAATACTTAAAAGAACAGTCACCATGGCTGAAAAGTAACCAGCCACTGCCTCAACATCCAGGCCTCCTTCCCAGTCAGGATCCACTTCACTTCGCTGCTCTTCTATGCCATCACTTGCCATTCTTGTGCCCTCATGCTTGACACTGCTTTCAACCATCTCCTGGATAATCTCCCACTTGTCCTTTCCTTCTGTATTTCCTTTTCTAAATTCCCCTTTTTTTTTCTTAAAAAAAACACTCTTTTCCCCCCTCACTTCGTGTCTGTGGTCAAAGATCTTAGAATAAGATGAGTTTTTCAGACCGTAACCACAGTAATACAGTAATTCAGGGATCGTAATCGGGTATATGGCAAAATTAATGTAAACGTCTATCCATCACAATCAAATGTGCTTCCATTCCGTATTTAGTCTTTGCTCTTACAGCCACTCCTCTTTTTTAATGCAGAATTTCCAGCTGAAGGAAAGTGAGAGCCAGGCTCTTATTTTGACCTTCTGCTCTTCAAAGCCCATTTTATCTCCTGAAAAAAACAATCATGCTGCACAATGCTATTAAAGTAGTGAAGGTGAGAATAAAACATGTCCACATATTGAGCAAAGACAAAAGGCAGGAAAAAGATTTTTGGCAGGATGACAGAAAGACAAAGCCCCAGATACGGTGTTCATCATAAATAAAAAAGAAATCTTGTAAACGTTGTGAAACAGTGAAACTTCATCTGGACAAGGCTGATAATCTGTAATCTCATATATCATTTATAAGTAAGTTTACAAGATTTTCTTGTTTTCTTTTTTCTCCCTGAGAGGTCATGCAGTCAGACAGTCGAGGCAATAAAAGCAGATGTTGGTGCTGGAAGAGACTTGCCCAGTGTAGCTGAGTGTGAAGCTCCTTCTACCAGAAAATCCGGGTGCTTTAGTATCAGAAGAAGCACAGTGCATTTCAGTACAGCAGAGAGAGAGAGAGGGAGAGAGAGAGGGAGAGATGGACAGAAACTGCTTCTTAAAACTGGTGAGGTGGTCTTTTTAGGATTCAATGAACAGAGAGTTTCTCCCAGTAGCTCCAAAATACATCTATATTTATTTCCGTACAGCTGCTTTGCTATAATGTGATGATGTCCAGCACTATTTACGTTGAAAAGGAAATTCAAATTGACTTGAAATTAAAACTGATGCCCTGCTATCCATGATGGATGGAGTTCACCAAGTAACATGCGATTCAGACCTTGTGTCCAAGCAGGATTTTTTCTGTAGAGTTCATCGCATCAAATTAACAATAACCTCAGCACTATTTTTTTTTTTTTTTTTAACAACAAACACAAACAGTTTCATGACCAGTCTTGTAGTTTTAATTATTTGTATGTACGATTAACTTTTAAGCACACAATTGTCTTTTTATTTCTTTGCTGTGACTCATTTGTTTTTTTTACAGTTGTCTAAACCTTATGTTTTCTTTATGCTGCCACACTATACAGTAATCAGATGTGCTGGATCAAGTGCCATTTTCATAAAATCCCAAACAGTAATTGTACAATTCATACTATTAAATGAGGTCAAATTTGTCTGTTACTGGGGTTTGTTTGTTTGTTTTATCTTTCCAGTAGTATTAATGCAGTATGTATGAAAGTATGTAATAATTGTGTGTATAATGGTCCCCATATAACCTGATTTTGACTACAAGGAACTTTCCCATCAAAACTTCTGATGTAACTTGGTCATGTACGTGAACAATGTGGATGCCTACACTTTATGGACAAAAGTATTTGGCCAAACCTGCAATTGCATTGTATCTATATATAATATATACTGTATATGGTACTTCAATATAGAGTCGGCCCCCCTTATGCAGCTATAACAGCTTCCACTGGGCATTTATGAGGTCAGGCACCGAAGGACGGCCTGGCTCGCAATCTCCGTTCCCGTTCATCCCAAAGGTGCTCTATGGGGTTGAGGTCAGGGCTTTGTGTTCGGGCCGGTCGAGTTCTTTGAAACCATGTCTTCACAGTCGTTGATTTGTGCACTGGGGCTCAGTCATGTTTGAATAGAAAAGGGCCTTCCTCAAACTGTTCCCAAACAAAGTTGCATAGAAGCATTGCGTTGTCCAAGATTTCTTGGTTTGCTGAAGCATTAAGATTGCATGAGGATCGCTGGGGATAAGGGGCCTGATTGAAACACCTGAATTCAACAATTAACTGGCTTGGCCAAATACTTTTTTCATATCGTGTGTATATATACAGGGTGTTAATCCATTGCAGAACACACTTCATTTATTTATTATTTTTATTTATTTATTTATTTAACAGTGAAATACACATAGGTTTATCACAAACATTGTTAAAATTAACCAGTCCCTAACCTTTTTTTGCACCTTTCTATTTAGATTTCTATTCTAGATTTTCTAGTTTTTTTTTGTCCTTTTTTTTTTGTAATTGTAATATATTTTGTTGTTTTGTTTGTTTGTTTGCTTGTTTTGATCACAAAACATAAAAAGCATTTCACTGCACATTGTATTCTGTGTGTGTGTGTGTGTGTGTGTGTGTGTTTGTGTGTGTGTGTGTGTGTGTGTGCTCACTGGTGGATGGGTGACGTC
>JAOTRS010143164.1:0-12454 GCA_028565755.1 Dinotopterus cunningtoni | reverse complement strand
GAAGCTGCTTTGAGACAATGACCATTGTTAAAAGCGCTATATAAATAAAATTGAATTGAATTGAATTGAATTGAACTCTGCCTTTACTCTGTCTAAATAAGAGATATGAACATCAGGTAAATTTTGGCATGAGCAAAAATTGAGAAAAGTGGTGCTTTATACAAATTAAATTGTTAATAAAATCTAAATAATTTGACAAAATCATTCAGGTGTTAAAGAAACCATCTACACTGTCTAAAACTGAATATGAATTAAATGCATAAATAAAAAAAAAACATTTTTGAAACGAGTACATTGTGTACATTTAAATGTTTGCCAAAATCTTTATTTAAGATCAGTGTTGAGAGATGTTACATGTGGGTCATATAAAGAGCACCAGAATTGACATTAGAAGAAAGCACTGAAGAAATTCGCTTTTCCTGCTTCCAGAATAGCGTCCTCGCAGAACGGTGGAGGAATGAACACGGACGGATCCTTAATCCCACGAACGTTGTTAAAAAAGCTGAAACAATCAGATTTGACAGAATTTGTGAAATGGATAAACGCTAAGTTTTGGTGTATGGATATTAGCATCTTAAACAAAGCCTGCCATTCTGTGTATAGTTTATTATTGTTCTCTCTCTTTCTTTCTTTCTCTCTCTCTTTCTGTCTCTTTCACACACACACACACACACACACACACACACACACACTTACCTGTAAACAATCAAGTCAGTTTTTGGCAAACTGTAAAGGACAGATACAGGAAGGCAGCCAAACTCAGTGAATGTCATGACATACTGGCCTACGGTAAAGGAAGGAACATCTGCTGTTAGTGAGAGCATCAATAATTAAAATAACAATTTCATATATTAACCTTTTTAAACAGCTCTTTTTATTCCATTTTATGATATTAACTAAGTCTTAAATCATACAACCCATACAACATTTCTACACTACATAATAGAGATCAGGGAAATACAATGATTCAGTGTTGTGTTATATTTATATATGTTTACATTTGAGGTGGTAAAATTATTTTTATACTTACAGCATCGCAATACTAATTGTATTGGCACCTAGGTATCGTAATAATATCATATCAGTTGGTCCTTGGTGATTCCCATCCCTACTACATACTGTTTAGAACTTAGTAGACTACTAATGCTTCCACACATCACCGTTTTGCAACCACTGAAATGTCCTTGATCCACTGGGACTGAACAACCAGAATAATTCCATTCTATAGAAGCCAAATCAACATGAATCATCTGTTGTTGGAAAACTTTAAGCTCAGTGGTCTGTGAGGGCACTACATCTGTTTTAGCATATTTATCACACACACACATTGTTAACGTTAACACCCATTTTAGGTCAAGGTTACTGCATGGTGAGTGCATTTGTACCTTCGACCTCGGGTATCCCTCCAGCCCATGAGTTGACAAGCACACCTTCATTAGGTGCAGAGAGACTCCCTAACACCACCTGAGCAAGAAAGGTAGAGTTGGGTGGGATCTCCATAGGGTGGAACTCAGACGTCAGGGCCTTCTTTTTGCACGTTTGTTGTTTATAGTCCATCAGGTACATCACTTTCTGATGAGAGTGTGAACAAGATACAACATCAGCTTTAGTAGCCGTGGTTTCTTTCTTGAGTGATGTGTGTTAATCATGCCATTTTGAAAGCTAACTTAAATACAGCCTTTTTGTGAAGCCCTCAGAGGTTTGTTAGAGAACATTAATGAACAAACAGCATCATGAAGCCCATGTAGGAACACACAAGACAGGTCAGGGATAAAGTTGTGGAGAAGTGTGAAGCAAGGTTTGGTTATAAAAAAATATCCCAAGCTTTGAACATCTCACTGGGTGCTGTTCGATCCATCATCTGAAAATGGAAAGAGTATGGCACTACTGCAAACCTACCAAGACTGACCAAGCTGTCCACCTAAACTAAAAGGCTGGTCATGGAGAGGATTAATCAGAGAAGCAGCCAAGAGGGTTTTGGCTGCAGAGATCCACAGCTTCTGTGGGAGAATCTGTCCACAGCACAACTATAAGTCATTCACTTCACAAATCTCTCCTTTATGAAAGAGTGGCAAGAAGAAAGCCATTGTTTAAAGAAAGCCATAAAAAGTCCCATTTGCAGATTTCCGACAAGCCACGTGGAGTAGCAGTTTGAATTCAGAGCAGGTTGGTTGATGAATAAGGTTAAACAAGAGTCCCATGGACTATGATGTTTGCAGATAACGTTGTGATCAGCAGCAAGAGTAGACAGCATGTTGAGAAGAGTCTAAAGAGGTGGAGCGAGAGAAGAGAGAAGATGCATAAAGACCAGTAGGAGCAAGATGGAGTATATGTGTGTAAATTAGAGAAGGTGTGGGGAAGGGGCAGTTGCAAAGAGTATAGGTAGGAGTATATTTAGGATCAACTGTCCAAAGCAATGATGAGTGTGAGAGAGAAGTTAAAAAGAGAGTCCAGTCAGGGTGGAATAGTTGGAGAAGAGTAGCAGAAGTAATCTGAAAATAAATTTGCTTTGGGAGTGACAAGAATGGACAAGGTCAGAAATTAGTATATTAGAGGGGCAGTGCAGGTAGTATGGTTTCATGGATAAATCTAGAGAGGCCAGATTAAGTTGGTTTAAACATGTGCAAAAGAGGGATGAGGGGTATATCAGAGGAGAATGTTAGAGCTGAAGCTGCCAGGCAGGATGAGAAAAGGAAGGCCCAAGGTTTATGGATGTGGTAACGGAGGACATGCAGGAGGTTAAAGTGACAAACAAAGACAAATGTTCTCCATCTAACTTTTAAAGAAGAAGAAAGAGTGAAAAAAAGAAGAAGGTCCTGTGTGTGTCCTTGTGTATTTGTTACCTCTTGGTAGAGAAGCAGAGCATCCATAACTACCGTATAATTCTCAGCCCTTACAAACTCTCCTAAGCGGATGCGTTGTAACTGAGCATCGTAGGAGTACTTCCCAAATCCCAGGTAATTGCCATTTTGAGCTACCTGTGAAAGAGAAAATGAAGAAAGAGAACTATGTATATTAAATCAAATAAAAATAAAATAGTAAATAAAAATGTTATACTGTATATAAGAGGTAGTATCAAAAAGTTTCGGTACTAGTTTTGTAACATGGCAACAGATGGCAGCACAAGGCTGCACATACAGTCACATGGAGCACCAAACTTTATAAGTCAGTGTGCCAAATAAACATTGTCCTGTGTACATTGGGAGTTGTGCTATTCTGACCTCATGCATTACCACGGCGCTATTTCATCATGGACAGCAAATTAGAACAAAGAGCAATGTGGGATCAAAAAGTTTCAAGATTAGCTCTCTTTACAAGAATTGCATTCTGCAATAAATTTTCCCCAATGCAAGAGAGATCGAGATAGAGAGAAATTGCTGGACAAAGCATCACTAAATAAATAAATACTGACATTTTTGACTGGACTGAATTTACATTTCTCTCTGCAGAGGAGTTGGCAGTTGATGCCAAGTGCCATACCTGTGATTGTAGTCATATGTGTCCTCTGCTGTAATCATTTTATAAGAAAAATATTGATATTCCCGAAGTCTCATTTCTACAGGAATTCAGCTTACATAAAAAATTAAGAGACTTCAGTTATAAACTAGTATATGCATGCTCTTTAATGGTAAAGATATTGAGAAAGGAAGAAGAAATAAAAAGTTCACAACACTCACCACACCAAAGTTTCCCTCAAGGAGGGGACCACTTCCTGTAAATAAATAAATGCAGGGATTAATTATTTATTCATACCCAAACACATTGCCTTTATGACAGTCATGTCCATGTATTTTTTTATCTTCACTATCATCAGAATTAATGTCTGATTTCCTGAAGTATAGGCATGCAGGAATATTAAATTATAAAGTTAAAGTTCAGTCTTTATTCATCATATTTACATTACTGCACCATAAAATTATTGACTTTTCGCATGTCCCAGTTTTTTTGTCAGTAGGCTGGGTTCAGAGCCATTATACAGCATCCCTGGAGCAGACAGGGTTTAGGGCCTTGGTCAAGGGCCCAACAGCTGGTGAAGCTGGGGCTCGAACTGCCGACTTTCCAATCAAATGATTTATTTAAATACACAAACCAGCCTGTGGAGATCAAAGATGTTGTGTAGTTGATAAGTATATAATGTAAGCTTGAAAAGATAGTTCATAAGCGCCAAGTATAACCATGGAAGCAAAACTGCTGACAATGTGCATTTGTGTGATTAATAATAAGGGCTTCAAATTAGAGCATTAAAATACACAAGAATAATTGTGTTGCTTTAAAATTAAACCTAGGTTTTATTTTAAACAAAAAAAAAAGCAATACACAAAATTTTTTTTAAAAAATTACTCTCTAGCACACCTATAAATTGATCTTAAACAGAATCCATTACTTACTGCAAGGACGAGGTTTCTGAGCCAAGCAGCCTCCGGCCACAAACACCAACAGGGCACAACACACCCAGAGCCGCATGTCTTCCCACTACAGTGTGTACGTACTTGTGTAGATTGTATTCCCTGCTTCCTTATATAGTGCTTCATTCAAACCAGCACACCGTAAACACACTCTCAATTCCTGGTTTTCAGTCACATGTGTACTCGGTATGTGGAAGGTTATCATCTCCCTTATAGTCTTGTCTTGTGTAACCAGAGTTTTTTGAGTGTTATTGCTTTAAAATGTAATACTTGATTGCGTTAAATGTGGGAGGAAAAACATATTCCATATGTGGGAAGAATTTGTAAAGGACTTCTGTTTTGTGCTTACGCACAGGTCCCATGATTTAATAATGACAACCATGATGTCATTGTCAGTTATTCTGGAAACAGGAGTCTTAAGTCGAGGCAACAGAATTTTCCCTTCCAGCAGCTTTGTTGTAATGGCTGGCTATAACTGAGACTGGTGCCAGTGCAGCAATCAAACAGCGGTGTATAGTGGGCTCGTCTCCCTGGGGCAACATCCACTCACATGCCGTGTTAACGTGCCACATGTTTTTGTCAGATTTCTGAACCCAGAGCTAACCATGCTTTCTTTCAAAGAGCGAAGCAAGCCTGACTGATGAATATTTCCCACCAGCCGTGCCAGATTTAGCGACCTCGCCCCTTCACACACCCACAGAAGGGGAGGCCATCTGGAGTAAGCAATGGGTGAAAAAAACATTTGGGTGCATGCCTGTCACTGCTGCTTTCATAACACAGTTAACTGAAATACAGTTAGGAAAATAATGATTTGATCCCCTGTAAATTTTGGAAGTTTGCCCACTTACGAAGACACAAACGGTCTATAATTTTTTATCAAAGGTTTATTGTAAAGGACAGAGACACAATATCCATCAAAAATCCAGAAAATAAAACACGTTATATAAATGTTATAAATTGACTTGCATTTTAATGAGTAAAATAAATATTTAATTCCAAAGCAAAACATGACTTACAATAGTTCTTGGTGGACAAACCCTTGTTGGCAAGCACAGAGGTGCACGCATCTCAGGAAGTCATATCATCGCATGGTTTTTCATACTATTGTTATTCAGATAATATGCAACTTATTCTCTTCTTTCCTCCCTCAGACACTCAGGTTTCCACCTGGATCTCAGCATGTCTGGCAGACATCTCATCCTGGATGGCAGCTCATCAGCTGAAGCTCAATCTGAGTAAAACCAAAGTGCTGTTCATCCCTAATGATTCATCCCCCTGTCAGGAACTTGTGATCTCCCTGGACAACAATCAGATCACTGCTTAATTCAGCCAATGCCCGCAATTTTGGGAAAACTGTGGACAATCATCTGTCATTTTTCCTACACAACGCTAACCTTACTCACTGTTGTATATTTCTTCTTTACAACATCAGGAGAATCCGCCCATTTCTTTCTTCACAGGCTACTCAGGTGCTTTTTCTGTCCCTTGTTATTTTAAGACTGGACTACTGCAACTCACTCCTGGTAGGTCTGTCTCTGTCCACCATTCGTCCTCTGCAGCTAATCCAGAATGCAGCTGCACATCTTGTTTTCAACCTTCCCAAGTTCTCCTACACCACCCCACTTCTCCACTTCCTGCGCCGGCCTCCTGTAGCTGCCTGCATCAAAATGTCTCAGGTTACTTTGCTGTAATTTCCAGGGCCCTGAAAAAGCGGAAATGAGATGCTGCGTGAAAACGCTATGGGAACATCTCTTTGTTCTCCGGTTGTGAAGCACGTGTGTGTCAAACACGGCAAAAACTTTGGCTTATATAACCTCGGTCAGGTGACGTCATCTGATGAGGTGCACCTGCAGGTTATAAATAGGACTGAACCGGAAACATCCCCAGGTCAATTTTTGTCTGAAAGGCCGTCCAGTCACGCCCGCAGTGCAGCATTGGAGTGCAGCATCCAGGGAAGCAGCATCCGCTTTTTCAGACAAACGAGACGTTCCCTTTCAAAAGCTCGATGCTGCGTGAAAACGCTATAGGAACGAGAATACCAACGCCGCCGCACTGCAAGTGTCTGGAACCCCAGGGTTGTGTAGTGTGCGCACAGTCCCCCAAGGGGGGCTTAGACATAATTCTGGGATGCTGACTCGAGGACCCGCGGGCCTGGAGTTGCATGGACATCCAACTATAAAATCTGATGTGTGCGGAGAGGACAACATGCCGCATCACACACTTGCTGCAAGGGGACACCTCTTGCCAGAGCAATTGATGAGGCAAGCCCCCTGGTCGAATGGGCCCTAATTACTAGAGGCGAAGTGTGACACGCGCCTAATAGGCTAGGGCACTAGCATCTCTCACCCAATGTGACGGCATTTGTCTAGTGGCAGCCGCCCTTCGGCTGCGGCCCCATAACATATAAAATCAGCCAGGACATAACAAGCTGAAATAGCGGCTACGTACGTTCTGAGTGTACTAGGGCATAAGCCCAGAGTCAATTTTCTTGTAGAAACTCCAGCACTGAAACAATTTGGCAGTGGACTGGGTCCACATGTTTTACTATGCACCAATTTTCAAATACACTCTTTTTGAGGACATAAGTTCCTTTAGTGAAGGGAGCCCTAGCACTTGGTATAGTTTCAATCACACTGGCTGGAGACCAACCTCTCTTCATTGGTCCACTTCAGGGGCGAGACGTGAAGGTAGAAGCTCGGGTCGGGGATGAATATTGTCCCCTGTGCCCGAGACAGAAAATACCTCCTAACAGGAGAAATATCAGATCTGAAAACCACATACTGGTCGGCAAACAGGGCGCTATCAATACGAGGCGCAAGCCTTGTTGACGGACCTTCGCCAGGACTCCCGAGAGCAGAGCTATTGGAGGGAATGCATAAAGACGCAACTTGTCTGGACAGCAAGTCTGCTCCCATATTCATATGCTCTGAAATGTAAATCGTCCTGAGGGACAGGAACTTGTCCTGTGCCCAAAGCAGAACCTGGTGCGCTAGCTTTTCCCAGCGGCGCGAGAATAGTCTGCACAGGCGATTATTTACAAGACTACCGTAGTGTTGTCCACCCGCACTAGGACATGGTAGCCTCTCGACTGCTGGAGGGAGTATTTTAGGGGTCATCATTTCGAGGAAATTGATGTGCCACGCGAGAGGATGACCTCTCCAGATCCTTTGGGCTGGACGCACCCCAGCCCGTGAGGGAAACGTCTGTCGTTAGCAGCTTGCGACGACAACACGGACCTAGTGTGGGACCCAAAGTCAGAGACCGGGGTCTGAACCACATAGAAAGGATACAAAGCCTTCTGCGCATAACCCATGTTGTCTCTGGGGATTGGCCCTTGGATGAAATCCCCTGGCTCTTAGCCACAACTGAAACCACTCTGAGAGTGGTGAAAAGTTACTTTCTGGCCTAGCTTGAACTCCTTTAGGGTATTGAGAATGGATTCGACACACGCAGGAGACAGCTGTGCCCGCATTGCGGTCGAATCCCATGTGACACTCAAACATGTCATACTTTGAGCAAGAAAGAGAACGATATCGTGGCGTTGAGTCTCCATCCTAAAAGAAAATCGAGGTCAGCTAAGACGACATCTCGATGCCGAAGCGCTAGCTCCTGAGACTGGGTCAAAAAACAGCCAGTCGTCTATGTCATTCAAGATACGGATGCCCTGGAGTCGTAAAGAAGCTACATCCATACATTTTGTAAATGTGCGGGTGACGGAACTAGCCCGAAAGTATGAGTCCTTTAGGTCGATTGTCCCAAACCAAGGCTTTTGGTTGTATTTGAGAAACAATCATTTTGATTGTCAACATTTTTAACTTGTATTTTTAATATAGCGGTTCAACTCGTGAACCAAAATTGGACGCAGCCCTCCCTCTTTCCTGGAACCAAGAAACAGCTACTGTAATAGCCTGACTCTCTGTCTGGGAGGGGAACATTTCCTATGACCCCTTTTGCCAGCAAAGTCTGTAATTCCTGAATTAACAGAGGTGCTCGTTCCAGTTTCACGGAAGTGGAAACCACGCCATTAAAACACAGAGGACGATGAGCAAATTGAATCCTGTCGTCAGGGAGACATGCCTGGCAGTAGCTTTCACGCTGCCAGTTTTTTCTGAAAGGGGCAGAAGCTTTGTCGCTTCGGCTAGGCTTTGGGGGGGTGGCTGTTAGCTGTTCGGTATCCTGAAATATGGCAGGAGGCAACCTAACACCTAACACTTTGTCGAAGACCGCTGTTCCCCGAAACACCAATGGTGGCGGGGATTGAACACCGGCCTCCTGAGGATGCTGGGAAGGAGATTTATTCTGTGATGGAATTCTATGCACCCCTCCCCGAGGGGAGACACCCTCATGGTCCTGGGCGCATAAGCTTTAGGACTTTCTCTTATCGGAGATAATGCTTCTCAGATCTGGTCTCCTCGAGGTGGATTGCGAAGCGCGGCGAGCCCCACCCCAGTCTCTACGAGGGCGTGCGCAGCTCGCCACACTCTCTTTCTGTGTTTCATGGCTCGGGGAAGCCAGACCTGGTCGGGACTGGGTGGCCGATGGTCCCAACTGTTGAGCACGGCGGGGAAAAAACCTAACAAAGACTTCTTCATGAAGTTTCGCCTCCTGAAACCTATTGATGACGGTACTAACAGCATCACCGAACAGGCCAGAAGGCGAGATGGGGACATCAAGGAGGAAAGCACGATCCTTGTCCTTGATGCCCGTGAGATTAAGCCACAGATGTCTCTCTGTAGACACCATGGCAGCCATAGAGTGGCCGATAGTGCGGGCCGTCTGCTTGGTTGCCCGGAGAAACAGATCTGTGGCTCGGCGTAACTCCAAAAACGCCCTTTCGTCGATGACCCCGCCGGTGCTCAAGTCATTCAGCAGGTCAGCCTGGTATGCCTGTAAGACAGGCATGGTGTGCAAAGCAGAACCAGCTTGACTCGCTGCCTGAAAAGCTTTCCCCACCAGCGAAGATGTCAGTCTACACGGCTTGGTGGGGAGCATGGGCTTTTTCAGGGAGGATGACGTCCCAGAAGAGATAGCCCGCAAGCGTCTCTTCTATCTGGGGCATCATCATATAACCCTGCGCCTTCGCATCCACGACATTAGAATGAATCTTCACTCCTTTGTTGCCATGGCAGTATGTTTCTGGTCATTGTTATGTTAGAAGACCCATCCAAGCCATCTTCAGGAGGTTCTAATCCAAAATTTTACATTGACCTGTCAAGTAAGTGGCAAAGTCAGCCTGTACCTTTAGCAGAGAAACAGTCCCAAAGCATGATGTTTCCACCTCCGTGCTTGACTAAAGAGGCAGTGTTTTTAGAGTCATGGTCAGCATTTTTCTTCCTCCAAAAACAGTAAAATGAGTTGAGGCCAAAGAGCTCAATTTTGGTATCATCTGAACACAGCATTCTTTCGCTGTTCATTGGCAAACTTCAGACCGGCCTATATATATTATATGTGCCTTGTTGAGGAGGGGGACCTGAAGGATTTTAATCCATGGCGCCATGATGTGTTACAAATAGTTTATTTGGTGACTGTGTCCCCGACTGCCTTGAGATCATTCACAAGCTGGAGGAGTGTCCACACCACTGTGTGGTTCTGTGCTGATCCCTCACTTTTGTCATGATGATCATTACCCCACTGGGCGAAATCTTGCATGGAGCTCCAGACCTAAGGCGATTGATGGTTATTTTGTATTTGTTTTGTTTGCAAATAATGCCTTGCGAATTTCTTCTTGCTGATGGTCTTGATGCCCATTCCAGCCTTGGGCAGGTCTACAATCTTCTCCCTGACATCCCCTGACAGCACTATGACAGAAGATAGAGACTGTCTTTTATACACATAACGAGCTGTTTTTAGAAAAATTTTCATTAATATTCTGTCTCTTTTCTTTAAAGTATAAAAATTATAATAAAATAATAACAATTCTAGACCATTCATTTCTTTGCACAAAATCTATCTAATAAGGGATTAAATAGTTATTTTCTTCACTGTAAATATAATACTTTACTTTTTTTCTCTCTCTAATGATGATCATTTCTTAAAAAGAAAATTATCTAACTGTTTTTTAAAGCCATGCGTGACCCGCTTAAGAATGATATCGGAATGACTGGAATGTCAACACTGAAACAGACACAGGCAAAAAAACTATTTAGATGTACAGTATGTGTCTTTCATTTAAATTACTTAAAAATTAAAGGACACTGAGATTGTGGTTATGTCATGAACTAAAACAGGAATCAAAACCTAGTGTATATGAGAAATGTAACTGAAAAATCAAACAGAAATAACACGTGTAAAAAAATACTTTGGGAGTACTTTAAAAAGAGATGCAATAATCTCAGTCCTTGATTGTTGAGATTTGTCTGCTACTTATGCTCTGTAAAGCCTTCATAATGTCTCTTATCTGAAGTGCTGTGATTTCTGAGGCTGCTAACTCTAAATGAACCTTTCCTCTACAGCAGGGATAAGTTTCGGTCTTGCTTTCCTGGTATGTTCTTCATGAGAGCCAGTTTCATCAATACTGTTCTTGCAAGAACTGTTCCAGAACAGCTGAACTTCGTGTCTTACAATAATAACTGATTGCTGTTGTTACTCATACTTCCTAAAGCAGTTGTTACTACCTAATGCTATAAGTGTTATTTAATTTCTTTTAATCTCCAGGATTGTTTTAGACAATATAAAAAAATAACTAATCCAAAAACATTGAATTTAAAGATGTGTCCAAGCCTTTGACTGGTACTGTATGTATCACTCCATATCACAGGTGTCCAACAATCGTTAATTACAATAAATGTCAGTTGTGTTATGAGTGGAAGTAGGATTGTACGGTCCCCAGTACTGGAAAGGATGGAGAGCAGCTGCCTGATAAAAACCCAGTTTGAAACCAGTAACAGAAACACTTTCAACTAGAAAAAACATCTGATAACATTATGTCAACTTAAACAACACACTGTTGCATTAACAATTTATTCTAAGCTACAAAGCCAATTAACTTCCAACACAAGGCTGAATCTCAAACCCCTACACAGGGCACTATATGGTGTGTGGAACAAGGGATTGTCCATCCTACATAGTGCACTTGCTTTCCATTTAACGCTATTATGGATTTAACTCTGGAACCCAGAAGTTAACAGCGCTGATATTCTAAAGCAGAATAAGTGGAAGTATAAAGTAAGTTTCTCAGGATGGTCCACCACTTCCATGGTTGATTCTTCTCACTTTATGGCTGCATAGTACCTGTAAGAATTTACAACTACTTGCTCCACTGCTTAAAACTACTTTCACCCTTGTTCATTACATCAACTGTTAGGTGCCAGCTCTGCCAGTCACAGTTAGTCAGTTCCGCCAGTTGCAGAAGTATATGCGTTGGCGGAGCAAAATAAACAAACAATTCATAAAATGTTCATAATAAATGCTAAGACAGAGAAGCGTGATTCGTCACTCCAAAGAACACACCCTCACTGCTCTAGAATAAAGTGGCGGTGTGGCATACACCACTGCATCCGATGCTTTGCATTGCACTTGATGATGTAAGGCTTGGATGCAGATGCTCAGCCATGGAAATCGCTTCCATGAATGCACTGTTCTTGAGCTAATCTGAAGGCCACGTGAAGTTTGGAGGTCTGTAGCTATTGACTCTGGCGACCTCTGTACACTATACATCTCAGCATCTGTTGACCCTTCTCTGTGATTTTACGTAGCCTCTTGTTCCCTGTTGTATTTGTTATAATACTAGTAACAGTTGACTGTCAAATACAGTATTTAGTAGCGAGTAAATTTCACAATTGAACGTATTGCACAGGTGGCATCCTATCACGGTTCCACACTAGAATTTACTGAGCTCCTAAGAGCGACCTATTCTTTCACAAATGTTTGTGGAAGCAGTCTGCATGCTTGATTTCAAACACTTGTAACCATAAAAGTATTTGGAACACTTGGATTCATTGAATTGGATGGGTGAGTGAATACTTTTGGCAATGTAGTGTGTATCCAAAATGGGATGCACAAGTCTTTTATAATAAACATCTATTCCCTATGGGATGCACAAGTATTTT
>JAOTRS010143154.1:0-12454 GCA_028565755.1 Dinotopterus cunningtoni | reverse complement strand
GTTATTTGGATTTTTACAACATTATTGTTGAAATACACAGTCCTGAAAAAGGGGCGTTTCTTTTTTTGCTGAGTATACAATCTCAGATGAATAATAACTTTATCAGTCTCTCGGGTCTATGTGGAGGCATTTTGGCACGTTCTTATTTACAACATTGCTTCAGTTCATTGAGGTTTTTAGGCATTTGCTTATGCATAGCTCTCTTATGGTCCCACCACAGCATTGCAGTCGGGTTCTTTAACCTTACTTCTTTTATTTGTCAGTCATTCTGATGTAGCTTGTGTGCTTCGGATCCTTGTCATGTCACAAAAAACCTTTAGCTGCTGGACAGCTGGCTTCGCATCTGCCTCTAGAATACTCTGGTATACAGAGTTGTTCATGGTTGACTCAGTGACTGCAAGGTGCCCAGATCCTGTGGCTGCAAAAACAATGAGATGTCCACTCCTGGGAAATTGGCAGCTGTCATGAATGCTTTCCACTTGTGTATAATCTCTGTCCAAACTCCACATTGTTTGGAAATGGTTTTATAACCCTTTCCAGGTTGATGTGCACCAACAATTGCTTCTCTAAGACCAATGCTTATGTCTTTCCCCCTAGCATTGTGTTACCAAACACCTGAATGCTCCAGACCAGCAAACCTGCCTTTATAGACGTCTGCACACCTGCTGATGGTTGATTAATCAAGGGCTGATGATCAGCAGCACCAGGCTGCAACTTACCCTCTTAAATCCTGTGGAAGCAGTAAGATGAGGGTGCATTTTCCTAATGCTAAGACCTGCTATGTTCAGATGATTGTTATATTTTTACACAAAATTTAGAACATAACTATTTAAACAGTTGGTGTCCAAATACTTATGGATCGGACTATGGTTCATTGACATTAGAATAACTATTTGGGAGAATATACATAAAATCTTAAAAATAAGGGTCTTAAATTTCCATATTTTTTATATATAAAAATATGGAAATTTAAGACCCATATTTATATTTACATTTATATACACACACACACACACACACCTATAGAGACCTTATAAACACTAGTGAAGGACATCTAAACAGGTGAAACAGCATATTGTACCTAATAACTCAGTAATTATGTAGTTCAGAACCAGGGCATTTATGCGTAAATGATCAAATTTTAATTCATGTGTATACTATTCCCATGGAGATAATCCCCTCTCAGGCTGAATTGCTTCATTCATGTGGCTACAAACACTAACAAAGGTGCAGTCTGCCCAGATCTCACAACAAGTACTTTACTGAAATGCTTCTTTCTCTGTATCTCTCTTCGATTACAAAGTCTTTGAAAGTCATTCACAGCTGTCAGAGATAAGCTGAATGACAGACTCCAGACAGAGACCTAGTATACCAAGGTGCTCCATGCACATTGAGTTTAACTGTCATCAACCCTGAGCTTTAGGAGATGGCCACTCTGAGAAAGAGAAGCTTTTGAGTCTTTTGAAGTTCTATTAAATGTTAAACTACACTTGATTTTAAACACTTTCATCTCCACCAAAGAGCTGTAAAGGAGCAAAAGAAATATGTCAGGAAGCTCTATTCCCCAACCATTTTACGAAACTAGTAAATGTTCTATTTGCCTTTGTTATAGATAACCAAGATGGCTTCTTTCACAGCTAGTGGAATATTCCTGTTTGCTTGTTAATTTGCTTGTTAATTTGCCAATGCCCATTGTCCTCTCTACACTAGTCATATTGACAAACAGAGGAAGTGCATTCAAATATCAGCATACCCTTATTGAAATGTGTGCTATTCATATACTTTTTCATACTAAAAAATAGGGGTTTGCTTTTTACCTTTTGTTTATGTCTTACAGAAAACATTAACTAAATTGCACTTAAAGATACTTGGCTTAAACTGAGTATACAGAAGTTTAAGTATATTTTGGCCTATACTTCTTCTTAATGTTTAGATATACTGTATGTTGAGATTTGGAAACGTATTAAGTATTTTTGCATTTTTTCATAAAGTTCAACTATACTTGTCTTGAAGTTTGTAATCTCACACAGAGAGATTAATCGTTTCCACAATATCTGTCAGTTTTTAAGGATCAGGAATTCCACTCTCTAAATGTTCACAGGGAAGCCTACAGTAAGCTCCAAGAATCAAAGGAGCTCCAAGCTCCTACAGTAAGCTGGCCAGGATTGTAATTTGCAAATATACAGCCTTCTTTAAAAATTTTGCACTATTCAAATGTTTTACTGTGGCTCATCACTGTACTGTGCTTGAAGTCCTTTGTGAATGTCAATCTGTTTTACACCTTCATTCACAAGAAATCTCATCACAAGTCCTGGTTTGGCTTGAACAGCCCTTATTGTACTTGGATAGAACTAAATCTGATCTTTCATATGCACAGTGTTATTAACCCACACATAAACAATAAAAGATTTTGCTGATTTAATTGACAAGTTTTCCAAGGTGTAAAAGTATTTTAACAGACTTTTTTTTATCCTGATTGATATTAAGTCATTAACTTATACAAGGGCAAAATCCTCAAACAGATATGGTAGGGAAGAAGCTGTATCAATCAGTTAGTGCTATTTCCTGAAAGGAGGATATCCCCAACAATCTATCACATTTTTTCTGTAGCTTCTGGTGGGGTATCTTTTTAAATGTGCATATTCTTTTAGGAATGGTTTCATGCTAAGAGCTGTCAGAGCCCTCCTCTCTGGTTGAGGTTGGCTGTTGAGCACTGGATAGCTCTGTGGAGACTTTGAGACAATGTTGTTTTGCTTTTGCAGCTGGTAAGTTGTTTATTCCAGACAGTTAAGTATTTAGCTGAAATGAAGTCCATGAAAGAAACATATTTAGGTATGATGGAATTTAGGTCTTTGGCTTAGAGCTCTCTTCCTCAGATTGGGTAGGTCTCATGTCCAATAGGATTTTCACTCATTTGTCCTATGTGGCCTATTTTGTTGTCCCCCCCATCTTTCTTTTCTTCAGATGAGTTTTTTTGCTATAGTCTGCTTGTTCTTTTTGCAGAAAATAAGAATATCAAAGCTTTTGGTTTGTCTCTTCTTCCGTTTTGCGACTTTAGGCCAATTATATGTCCTTCACAAATTCTGTGACCCTGTGCAAGACTGAGTTGATTCAGGGTACAAGGCCAGGTACACCCTAAAGGTCGTGACAACCCACTGCAGCACAGGCCTTGTTTTGTTGTTGTTGTTTTCACTGGTTTTAAATGCTTCACTACTTTTCCAATTTTCCATGTGGGAGGGATCAAACAAATTTGGCAGATCTGGAGCATTTTACAAAGGAAATCATTGATTAAAATAAATCTGACTTTTTTTCGCTTGACATGATTTTTTTATTTTTTTGCCTCACAAAAACCTACCAATTTAACAGGTATGCATAAGTGACGGGCGTACGTCCAAATAATTTTTTCGTCCCTCGTTCACTCCAACGGACTACCTACATAGACAGCCTCCTCTTCTGCACATGTGATAAAACTACCCTTTTTTGTAAGACCTCAAAATTATTGTCATTAAAAAGTAATTAGGTACATTACAGCTTTCTAATAAAAGTAACTAGTTAGAGTACTTTTCCATTGCAGAAAATGAAAACTCCTTTGTGATTCCTCATGCATGCTGTTTTAGTCAAGACCTTCATAATTATTCTACCATCATCCCTCAGCAAAGTTTGGCCCATAATCTGTTAACTACTAATACCCCTATCTCACCTACGCAGTTTCCACGGCGGCCATAAGTACAGTTCATCATGATTTACCACGAGTTTTGGCGCTGTGATTAGGTTTCCATCTTTCCACGCGTCAGTGCCTAACACCGCTTCTCACCGCGAGTCAAACCATATAGGTGAGATAGGGGTATAACAGCAGAAATTACAGAAGCAGGGCTTGTAGGACGACTTTTACACACACACACACACACACACACACACACACACACACACACACACACACACACACACACACACACACACACACACACTAATGGATTGGGAATGACTTTTGTCTGGCTCATGGATTATATAAATTGTCTGAATAACGGATTACATTTTTGAAAATATAACTAACGCGTTAGATTACTTGTTACATCAAAAAAGTAATCCAAGTACTCTAATGCGTTAATTTGTAACGCGTTACACCCAACACTGAAGATGACTGAGGAAACATCATGAGGTATCCTGAATGGCAAGTTCCATTATAAAAATCTTGGATGGATGTTTGGATAAAAAAAACAAAGTTGTTTGGTCGGGCTACTATTTTGCTACTACTTGTGACTATTTTTACAATAGTACATTAAATTAATCTGTTTTCACAATGTTTCTAATAAACTGTATGTTATCTGACAACTAACTGACGACTTAGTTTAAAGTTGTGACTAATAAAATATCTCTAGATTTATAATCTATTTTTTTCCCTTTCAATTAAAGCTCAATCAACAATATTTTAATAATGTAGGAAATATGACAGTGTTGAGGCACTTACAGGTCCACATGGCGTATTATGTATTGTCACAATGAACCGGCCTGGGCTTCGGCTTTTGGCTAAAACATACTGACATGTAGCTGGGAAGGTGTACACACGACCATCAAAAGATTGGAAATACATGTCTCCTGTAACCGAACACTCCCCTGCAACATATAACACAAACAACATGCTTATGCTTGACAGTACTTTCCACTTTTGTATTAGAAAATTCTTGAATATGTCAATCAAGTATTCGAATAACTGTCCTGCAGTGTGTTAAAAATAATGACAGATATAATACAGATAAAATTGTATAATAAAAAAGTAATAACACACATACTTTAATTTACTCCAACTTTGTTGAAGTTTACTAGATGACTGCCCAGTTTCATACTATAGGTTAAAATTTAGTTATTTGTTATATTAACTTTATCATTAAAACAACCTTGTTATAGAAAAGATACTTGATCGAGATACTTGATCTGTTTCATATACAAATCAGGCTTTTAATGTAAAAGCTATTAAAAATGCATCATTTTTTGTCACACAAGATTTTGGCTGCTTGGTCCTACAACTTTTTTTTTTTTAGCTGCACAAATCTAACTTTTGCTTTCATGTAGTGCATTGCATGAAAGAATTGCAAGACAAGGATCATCTTTTTCATAGATTTTAGCTGCTTCCATGTAAACATGGAGCATAACAAATACCCAGAAACTGATACTGATGACTACCTTCACCTTAAACAGATGACCAGGTACTCAAATACCTGTGTCCAATGCTAATGCCTAGTCCTTTCTGAAACTATTAGAAAATAATGTCAGTTTTTTTCAATGTATTTTGGACAGAATACACTTAAGCTCTGACAAAAAGAACAAATAAAAATAATTTCTGAAATATGAAACAAGAATTTCAATGTTGATTCTCTGATTTACATCTAGGTGTATAAATGTAAAACATGGCTGTCTACTGTTAATTTAAGCCATGGGTTTTGCTGGCAAAGACTGTATTTGTTGTTGAAAAGGATGCACAAAGCTGTCTTTGGCTGAAAAGCAAGCCATTTAAAAGTTGAGAAAAGAGGAAAATCAGTAACATTGCTTAAGTAAAAAAAAGTTTTAAATGTAATGAAACAGAAAAAAAAATCCCCATTGGTTTACTAATAACCACACAATAATCAGGACAGCCAAGGAAAGCAACAGATATTGATAGAAATATTGTGAGGAAATGTGTGTAAAAACCCCCAAATGTGTGCAAAAACATCCACAGGGCATATTGGAATTCACAAAAACAGATATAAGCCACTAAATTCCTGGAGCCACAATGTGGCTAGAATGTGGAAAAAGATAAGATATGCCCATGTTTCAAAATATTCCAGAAGTTCATCAGTCAAGCCTGGTGAAGGTAGGGTCTTATCTTGCGCCTAGAATGGGTTCACTATTTTCTATTGATGATATTATGCATGATGACAACAGCAGAATGATCCAGCAGAATGGGAGTGGATGGATCTAAGTGCAGAGGAATAAGAGAAACTGAATCCATGTGCTTGAGGAATAGTGAGTTGTTAGAAGCTCTCCAGTTCTGAATGCACCTTTAGCTTTAGCAATGTAGGACAGAGACTTGGTATGGGTTTTAATTCTGAGTTGTTGACAAAAAGCTTGGTTTATAGTGGAAGCGTGAGTTCAAAGCATGCAGTCCACGTTGTATCGAATTCCAATGGTTAAACAGAATTGTGGTTGAGAAGCAAGAGAGTGAGTTCAAGCCGTGCATGCAGTTCATGGTTTGTTAAATCCTGGAGTTAGGCAGAGTTGTGTTCGAAAAAACGCAAGAGAGGAGTCAAACTGAATGTTATCAATGTGGCGATTTATCCTGATCACATGGTAGAGTCATAGTCAAAGGTGAAAGTAAGAGATCAAAGCCGGCAGTTCAGTCAGTGAAGCAAAACAGGTCTGATCTGTGAGGCAAAAGGAAAGGCAAAGAGTCAACAATGTGAAAGCATGAAATTACTTGCATGGGGCATGGGGCATGAGAAAACTGGGCTAAGGAGCACGCAATAATTTTGCACCAAAGTGAACGCTGACCTCTCTACCAGTAGAATCAGCAGTAAATGAATGCCTGGGGTGCAGGTGGGGCAGTCCTGAGGAAAAAACATGACAGCGTGGGAAACAATGTGACTACTGTATGTAAGATAAAATATGACAATGGCTCTGGAAGGGGTCATGGAAATGTGACAAATTTAAAGACATTATTTATAGCAGTTTACCTAGAAATGCATCCTATTGAATTGAGAATAACTTAACTGTGCATCAAGATAATCTAAATTAAGACAAGATCTATATCCATATCCGGGACCTGTAAAGCTGCAATACCTATTGTTAAAAGTGCTATATGAATAATACTGGATTGAACTAAATGACATTAAATTTGGTAATGTTGTGTGGTGTTAATGTTATGGCTGATCTTTGTATGTCATGTTTACAACCCATGAATTAGCAAATGGAACTGCAATAGTATATCACATGCATAAACAAGCTCCAGTTAGTCCAGAATGCAACAGCTAGTTACTAGAGTCAGAGCAGTCCTTACTAGAATCAGAAGACACGACATGATATAACATTACCCTATATTTCACCCCTATCTTATCCCCAAATGAAAATTCACATTGATTTTAAAATTGACTGATTTTAAGTTTGATTACTATTGACCTATAAAGCCCTTAATGGTCTTGCAAAACAGTGAACAAGCAGCCATGCCTACATTGATCAACAGGTGCAGACTATTTGCTGGTACCTAGTACAGTGGAACCTTGGATTACGAACATAATTCATTCCGGAAGCAGGCTCGAATAAATTATTCGTTCCACAACCCCCCCCAAAAAAATCATAAATTTAAAAAGTAAAAATAAAACTGCACTTTACCTTAAAAAAAAGTAAAAATAAATCCTGACAGATAAGTGTTTCCGTTTGTGCGCGCAGGCGATATGTGTGTGTGTTTGTGTGTGTGTATGAAGCTGAAGTAAGAGGAAGGAAGAAATGAGACCCTCCCTCTCCCTCTTCTCGTCTTACACAGTAACCCTTCCTCCACTCTTATTTGCGTTTCACACACATGCGCACACACAATGCAAACGCTGTTTTATCGGGAAAATAAACAAGAAATCTCTTTAATGACACTCAAATGAGCGACACATTAACTGAATCACTGCTGTAAAGTAAAAATAAAACAAATTAATCTGCACTTTACCTTTAAAAAGAATCACGACAGAGCAGTGTATCTGTGTAGAGCAGAGAGTGTGTGTGTGTGTGTGTGTGTGTGAAAAGGAGAGAGAGGAGGAGGGGTGTGTGTGTGAAGGCGAGAGGAGGAGGGGTGTGTGTGAAGGGGCACTTTGTCCAATGAGTGCAGGCTGACACAGAGTGAGAGAGAGAGAGAGAGAGAGAGAGAGAAAAAAATGGATCTTTAACTTGCTTTTGCTTTACACGCGTACACACGTGTTATAATAAATAGTACACGCACGCTGTACACAAACGCATACAAACACAAAATAAAATATGTTTTACATGCCACACGTGGTCACAGTGTTATAGTAAACAGGACACGCGTGCACGGATGTTGATTATACCAGTGAGAGACACGCACTAAGGCAGGGGAAACAATTACCCACAATTCCGCAGCGCAAGAAAAAGAAAAACCATTGGCTCAGTGGTGATCACGTGACTCAGTGTCAAAACAAGAAGTGCATGCATGCTACATGATACTCGGTATTTGTAAACTAAGACTTGTTCGTTTTTCAAGTCAAAATTTATAAAAAAATTTTGCTTGTCTTGCGGAACACAAACCGCAAACCACGTTACACGCAGTCCGAGGTTCCACTGTATAATGAATACTTCATAAGTGTTTGGTTGGAGTTCTTATCATATGGAGACAACTCACATGGCGCCTAAGTTTGGCCCCATATGATCTGCTTAAATGTGACTGCTGAGGACAATTCAGACTTTGGACTGCATTTTTGCTTTGATGGGTTATGACAGCAGTGACTCAGTCAGATTTTAGGAATTAGAATTTACACATACCCACCGGCTCTACTCACTTCATCCTCTCTGACAGCTGATGACTATGCCATCTTTTATGATGGGACAGTTTGCCAGACCTTTGCTCCCACCTCAACCCCTACAGCAAAACTTCAGGACCTTCCCTCTCCTCCACTAGCACAATTTTCCAACCTAACAACTGGGGTTCACTGATTCTTCTGAGCTGAAGCGCAATTCTTACTCACCGTTCTCCTGTCATTGGCAGCCTATAAAAAGGCCACAGGAGCCTGGACTGGTGAGTATATTCTTTCCAAACATAGGTTAATACGCGTACTCTATGCTGATTTGCCTATGACTAGAAGAAAGCTGCCTGCCACACGCTCTTGTGCACGCTCCACAGCCTCTGCCTCCCATGCTCTTAATTCTCTGTGCTGCTTGCCTCACCTGCTTGGCTTGCTATGCCGCATCTCTGTTGACTTGCACCCAGCTACATCCCATGGACATGCACTTTTAAAACCACTGATTTCCCCCAGAGCGTAAACCTGATCACCTGTCATCTGTCCTAATCCTCCTGGACCTCTCAGCAGCATTTAACATGATAACACGCACAAGATTCTCTTGTCTATCCTTTCAATTCTTGAATATGTGGCAATCATTTGCCTCCCACCGAAAAGATTGTTCATATGAGGTGACATGCAAGAGATCCACATCTGCTCCACGCAGACTCTCCACCGGTGTTCCACAAAGCTCAGTAATTGGCCCTCTATATTATATCTTGTGGTGGGGTCATAACCTTGCATGGCTTTTCATACCATTGTTATGCGACTGACACTCAACTCATTCTCTTCTTTCCTTCCTTAGACACTCAGCTTTTCACACGGACTGTAGCATGTCTGGCAGACAACTCTTTCTGGATGGAAGCTCATCAACTGAAACTTAATCTCAGTAAAACTGACTAACGTTCATCCCTCTGTCAGGATCTTATGAGCTCCCTGGACAACAATCAGATCACTCCTTCAGTCACTACCCACATCTTCGGGGTACCTGTGGACAAGCTGGACAATCAAGAAAGTCCTTTTTCCATGTTATTTCAAGGCTGGACTACTACATTTTTTACCTGGCAGGTCTGCCTCTATGCATCATTCATCTTCTGCAGCTGATCCAGAAGGCAGCTGTTTTTAACCTTCCTAAATTCTCCCATACCACCCCACTTCTCTGCTCCCTCCACTAAGTTCCTATAGCTGCCTGCATTAAATAAAAAAACACAGATGCTGGCCTAAAAATCTGTTTCTTAGGTATTTGGGTTAACTGTTAAAAGTGCCATATAAATAAAATTGAATTGAATTGAATATCATATTGGTGGCACAGTGGCATAGTGGTAAGCACTGCAGCCTTGCACCTCCAGGGTTGAAGGTTTGATCTGTGTACATAGAGTCTGCATGTTCTCCCTGTGCTCAGTGGGCTTCCTCTGGGTACACTGGTTTTCTCCTACAATCCAAAAACATGCAGAGTAGGCTAATTGGCATTTACAAATTGCCCATAGTGTAAATGAATGTGTAAGTGTGTATGTGCTTGTGTCTTGCCATAGAATGGCACCCTGTCTTATGCCAGAGTCACCTGGAATAGGCTTCAAGCTTCCCACGACCCTGTTCAGTATACTGTAAGCGCTATAGAAATGCGTGAGACTGAGTGAGTGATTAAGTATCATCCCGAAAATCCAACACCACCCATAGTGCAATGACAATTATGAAAAATCATGAAAAAGGGCAACAGTATCCATTCGTGGAAGAAAGAGTTGATAAAAGCATTAAAGATAATATAAAAAATGGATAAAGACTAAATGAGAATTAACCTGGGCAGCTGTGCTCTGTGCAGTTCCACACACCCCCAGCACATGTGCTAAAAGTGACAAAGACATTATAGTTATCAAATCAATGGAAATCTTTGTAATGGTACTTATATACAACTTTTCTACTTCAATCTTATGTCTAAATATTTAAATGTGTACACATTGTATAGAAGATATGGTTGTATCTAACCAGTTGTTGCACTCCTCCTGTATAGAGTGTCCTGAGGGATACAGCATACCCCGGTGTTCACAAGGACATTCAGATGGCTTCACGCATATGCCATCCTCATAAATTAGACCTGTCAACACACACACACGCACACACACACACACACACACACACACACACACACACACACACACAGTTTATAAATTCATCATATACTTCATAGGCAACACAGCACAGACTTATAACCACAAGGTAAATAATCTTCACCCTCCTTTAATTCTAGGTTTTATTTATCAGCCTAAATAACAATTGTGTAGTACTCACTAACTTCTATAAACAAATAACCTCAAAAATGTAACATAGTCACATTTAATTTCCAAACCTAGGTGGGGAAAATAATTACACCCTATAATAAGTTCATAATTTGCTTCTTTGTGCGAAATTCAAGAATTCAATTTGAAATTTAATTTGAAGAATAGTAATGTAGTTTATGCTCAGTTATGCACGTTGGAACAGCGATGGTTAAAACAGAGCTGCCAACTTTTTAGAAAAGCTTGGAGAGAGATTCTGAAAATGAGGGCACTGGTTCGGCTTGCTCATCAGGGACTATCTGACTATTTTGATTCATACACATTCACATTCCATACAAACCTAAATAATTCTTTTGATTGTGTAAAGCTGCTTTGTGACAATGACAATTGTTAAAAGCTCTATACAAATGAAATTGAATTGAATTGAATTGTATGCACCATTGCATATGCCCAGCCATTTTATTCAACACTAACTGCATGTCTCAGGTTGTATGTATTTCAGTGTTGCACCTTTAAAATAACAGATGCATGTAACTGTATTTATTCCACTTGGTACAACTGACATTTGAAATACTGACCCAAGTAAATAAATGAAATAAGGCCTACCATACCCACCAGTCAAATCACCTAAAGCAGCTCCTACAGCCTTCACTCAGCTATAAATTAATGCTAATTTCAACCATACTTCATGAGCATTATTTCTCTTCACTATTCACTGTAAAAAATTAACCATAAATTTTACGTTAAAAAAACGGCAGCTGTGGTTGCCAGAATTCTACCGTAAAAAATACAGTAGCAATGTTTTTGGTTGTACGGAATTGCACTTATTATACTGTCTAATTTAAAGATTTATGTTGTAATAATAATGCTTTATTTCCATCTTTTTTACAGCTCAAAACTCACTCACTCTCACTCAACGTCTATACAGCTTTATCCTGTATATGGGGGGGAGGGGGGAGTATCTGGAGGAAACCCACCAAGCACAGGGAGAACATACAAACTCCATGCACACAGAGACGGGAATCAGACCCGGACCCTGGAGGTGCAAGGCTACAGTGCTAACCACTACTCTGCCATGCTTGCTACATCATTGTATCACACTAGCTGGGAGCTAAAGGAGATAGAAGTTACATTGCTAAGCATTCGGATTTTACTGTTAAGGAACTATTAAAAGTACTTTTATACTAATTGATGAATACAAACCTAAATCAAATGATCAAAACCCATTAAAATTTATTCAAGACTTGGACATCAGCAGGGTCCCATGTATTTTTTAATAAAGACAGCAAAACAATATTTAAATTCTCAAAATCAAATATACAAATGTCTACAACAACAAAGGGGCAACAACAAACAAGGGGCAACAACAAACACGGACATGTGGTGAGGTCTTACGGTTAAAGGAGGGAGGAAGGGAAAAAGGGAAGAAAAGGTGTGCACGTGCAGTTCTGGTGGGCAGTGCCCTGTTGGCATGCGGGCACAGGCTGGTGAGCGGTGGCAGCGGGCAAAGTGGCGCGTGCTAGCGGCTGTCTTTGCCACAGTGATCAAAGGGCCGAATACCATTCATGACTTTAAAGTCCTTGGTTAATGTATATTAGACGACTATAAACCGTAGAAAAAACTATTAAAATCCTTAAAATATACAGTATAATGAGT
>JAOTRS010143139.1:2192-12455 GCA_028565755.1 Dinotopterus cunningtoni | reverse complement strand
TGCCCTAGTACTCTCAGAACGTACGTAGCCGCTATTTCGGCTTGTCATGTTCTGACTGATGGGGTTTCTGTGGGAAAACACGCTTTAGTTGCCCGTTTTATTCGTGGAGCTAAACGGTTGTGGCCACCCACTAGAGCGACAGTCCCTTCTTGGGACTTGACACCCCTTTCGAACCACTAGAGTCAGCGCCTGTCAGGCTTCTGACCCTAAGATGGTTTTTCTTATGGCCATTACTTCTTTGGAGAGAATTGGAGATCTGGCAGTCTCCCCATCCTGCCTAGACTTTGCCCCTGGACTAGTCAAAGCTATTCTGCATCATCACCCGAACTATCTTCCGAAAGTTCCATTCTCGACCATGCACCAAGTTGTTCTCGAAGCCTTCTGTCCTACGCCTTTTACAGCTCCGGAGCAGGAAAGACTTTACTTACTGTGTCCAGTACGTGCTCTTCAGATTTACGTCCACCGCACTAGCCAGTGGCGTAAGTCAGAGCAGCTTTTTATATGCTATGAGGGCCGCAACCGGGGGGCGGCCGCCACTAGACAAACGCTTTGGGTGAGAAATGCTATTGCCCTAGCCTATGAGGCGCGTGGTCACACTTAGCCTCTAGGAATCGGGGCTCATTCGACCAGGGGGATTGCCTCATCAATTGTGCTGGCAAGAGGTGTCCCCTTGCAGCAAGTGTGTGATGCGGCAGGTTGGTCCTCTATGCACACATTTGTCAGATTTTATAGTTTGGATGTCCATGCTACTCAGGGCTCGCGGGTCCTCGAGTCAGCATCCCAAACTTATGTCTGAGACCTCGGGTTAGGGTTAGACCTCTTTGGCTATTGTGCGCAGACTATACAACCCTGGGGGTCCAGACACTTGCAGTGCGGCGGCGTTGGTATTCTCGTTCCCATAGTGTTTCACGCAGCATCAAGTGTAGCTTTTAAAAGGGAACGTCTCGGGTTACTTTGCTGTAACCCTGTTCCCTGAAAAAGCTGGAACAAGATGCTGCGCTCCAATGCCGCACTGCGGGCGTGACTGGACGTCCTTTCAGACAAAAACTGACCTGAGGATGTTTCCGGTTCAGTCCTATTTATAACCTGCAGGTGCACCTCATCAGATGACGTCACCTGACCGAGGTTATATAAGCCAAAGTTTTGGCGTGTTTGACACACACATGCTTCACAACCGGTGGAACAAAGAGACGTTCCCATAGTGTTTTCACGCAGCATCTTGTTCCTGCTTTTTCGGCAACAGGGTAACAGCAAAGTAACCCGAGACGTTTTGTCTACATAGATGACATTGTTGTTCATTCAAGAGACGTCATTATTCACCTCAATCATCTCCAACAAGTGTTTTCACTCCTTGAAGCTGCTGGTCTCACACTCAACCTAAAAAAGTGTAACCTCTGCCAAGCATCTCTCTCCTTCCTGGGCCACGTCATATCTGCTGACGGTATTAAAACAGAAGAAGCCAAGGTAGCAGCTATTTAAACATACCCTGTTCCCTGCACCCTTAAGGAGCTACAGCGCTTTTTAGGTCTGGCTGGTTGTACCACCATTTCATCCCTCACTTCTCAGAGCATGCTGCTCCTTTGCACGCCCTGAAGAAGAAAGGAGCCCAGTGGGTGTGGCCCTTCGAATGCCAGTCAGCCTTCGAGGATCTGAGAACAGCTCTTTAAAGCATGCCAGTTTTAACAGCCCCAGACTTTAACCACCCCTTTAAGGTGTAGACAGACCCCAGCAACATCGGCCTAGGTGAAGTGCTCACCTAAGACCACGAGGATGGGGAACACATGATCGCCTATGCCTTCTGGTTGCTGCATGGAGCTGAAAGTAAATACTCAGCGTCGGAAAAGTAATGTCTAGCTGTGGTGTGGGCAGTGGAAAAAAGGGTAAAGTATTTACTATCATCACTGATCATGCCACTCTAACCGGGTTTTTAATCAGCCGAACCCCTCTCCACGCCTTACACGTTGGGTACTTAGGCTACAGCCTTTTCTATTTGTGGTAGAATACCGTAAGGGGTAGTGCAACACTGTTCATGATTCCCTGTCACGTCGCTGGGAGGAAGAGGCCACGAATACCCATCTGTGTGTACCAAGTGCACCAAGGAACTGACCTGCAGTGGGCCATGTGACTGGGGGAGCTGGAGAAGGACCAAAAGGCGGATGAGGCACTCCTGGCACTGTGGCGAGAAGCAAGGTTAGATCCTGATGTTAATAAAATACATTACTGTGTGGTAAACCAGTTCCTCTACCTCTACCAAAGCACATCTGTGGTGGAACCTGGCTTTATGTTGGTGGTAGACCTTATGGGTCCATTTCCCCGCTCACCCCAGGCTTAATGAACATCTGCTGGTGGTCTTCAATTACTGCAGCAATTGGGTCGGGATGTTAAGAACAGCCAAGGCCCAGACCCTAGTCAACATTTTAACCAAGGAGATTTTTACACGGTGGGGCACGCCAGCTTACCTGATTTCTGATAGAGGTCCGCAATTCATGTCCCAGCTACTTAAAACCATCTGCCGGCAATAGGGCGTGACCCAAAAGATCACCATGGCCTACCATCCCCAAACAAACCTCACGGAACGAACTAATCAGACATTAAAATTTGATGATCGCTGCGTTCGTCAAAGAAAACCACAGGCAGTGGAACCAATGGCTGCCAGAGTTCCAGTTTGCCATCAATACGGCCTGGTCATCCGGAGCAATGTGGCCCATGCCCAGGAGCAGCAGGGGAATTATTATAAATCCAGATGACGGGCAGTCACGTACAGTGTGGGCGACCACGTGTATGTCTGCACTTTTCCTCAGTCACGGTCGAAGGACATGTACATGGCCAAACTAGACCCAAAATGAAAAGGGCCAGCACAAATCAAAAAGGTACCTAACAACGTTAATTACCAGGTGGAGTGGGCGCACCAAACTGAACCATTCACGGTCCACGTGGCTAACCTGAAGCCTTTTTACGGCGTGGTCACACCTTTTTCCGAGGGGGAGGGGGTCTAACAGGCGGTTGCCATGTTACGGGCTACTGGCCAGCAGGGCGCTTTGGGAACCTTTTCCTTTTATTTTATAAGAGAGAGGCTAGGCTAGGCTAGGCTAACAGCAGCAACCACACGGCTAATGCATACAAACCTGAATGCGGGATCTGTTTGTGTCCTAAGCACATGTGAGTATGTTTGTATTTAAGTACGTTTGTTTTGTGTAATGCCCGCCGAGGCATTTATATTGCACATATCATGCTCTGCATTTATGGACATTCCTCCTGCTGTGGTTATGCAGCAGGGTTTTTCTTCTTGGTTTTCTGTTCCCCTGTGTGTCTATGTAACACGGGCTGTGTTTGGGGTGTGTTCGCGGGATCAGGAGCAGATCTTCGGCGTCCACCACGCCACCATTAAAGTGGTCTCTGCACTCAGAGGATGGCAAGAGGGGAGCGGGACGTTTCCCGCACTATTCATTTGTTTGTGGATTTCACATGAACAGAGAGTAAGGACTCTGAGCACTTGTGAAAGTTAAACAGACTGAATGTGGTGTGTGGGACGGGGTGTGAATAGTGTACAGCACGGCAATAAATGTATATACACGGTTAATTGTATACTTGGTTCTCTGGTGGTCTATACCCTAATCTTTTTACAACTATTTTGTTGTTTTATTAACAAGAGGTAGTCTGTTACAATATCAGTGATGCTAATGTTAAGCTACACAGGCATGACTGTTCAAGGAAGAGGCAAAATATTATTGGTTAATGTTAGAACATAGATCTCAGGTGTTGACTAAATAGAGGAGTGAATTAGACTGTTTTAATTGATGACTGTGCAAACAGGAGTTTACCTCAAGTTTGACTTGAACTATTAATGTCACGCCGCCACTAGGAGGGAAACACGCAGATCCAATAGCAGAGAGAGAGAGAGAGAGATCAGGAAAGAGACTTACGGCCGGCAGAGGGCACCCCGGCACGGGGAAGTAGGGAGGCGGCACACACAATCCACGTCAGGGAAACCATATCCAGTAATCCGGATTCTCGTAGTCAGATCATGCAGTCAATGAGGAAGCTGAGTTTGCAGGTCAGTAATCTCCTTGTGAAATTTAATCCTGAGTCAGATGTGAGCAAAGGCCAAAGCCGATAATCAAACAACGTTAATATCCAGGGCAGGCAATCTCGTGGTCAAACATGAGCGAAGGTCAAAGCTGGTAATTCCAACAGCGTTAAATCCGAGAGCAGACAGATTCGTGGTCAAAAGCAGGCGAAGTTCATAAGCCGGTTATCCCAATAGTGTTATATCCGAAGCGCGGAGGCGAAAACGAGAGACAAAGCGAGGTCGTAACCGGAGAAACTGAGACATAAACAAAACGCGAGTAAAGGCTGAGACGGCACAATAATCTGGCAGCGGGTGAGTGTCTTGCAGCATCTTAAATAAGCAGATCTGATTAATCCAAATCGGCAACAGGTGAGCTCGCGCTGTGAATATGTGAACCTTTTATTTGTAGAAACTTGCTGAGAGCGTAAGATTCCAAGTGATTGTATTTTTTTCTATTTTAGAAACTTTTGCTTACTTTTGCTTATTTAATCATAATTCAATTCAATTCAATTTTATTTGTATAGCGCTTTTAATAATTGTCATTGTCGCAAAGCAGCTTTACACAATTAAAATAATTATTTAAGTTTGTATGGAATGTGAGTGTGCATGAATCAAAATGGTCAGATAGTCCCTGGTGAGCAAGTTGAGGGCGACAGTGGCAAGGAAAAACTTTGTGAGATGGTAATAGGAAGAAACCTTGAGAAGAACCAGACTGAACAGGAAACCCATCCTCATTTTGGTGAAACAGGAAGCAGGAATTGATCTGCATTCATACTGTGTGTTAGATAGCAGCCAGTTCAGCTATAACAGTTGATGTTAATTGATGTTAATATGGAGTCCAGGTAGTTATTGGAGACTCAGGTAGACTTGTCATAAGATAAAATAAAATAAGATAAGATAAGATAAGATAAGATAAGATGAGATATTCGTCCCACAGCGGGGAAATTTATTTGTCACAGCAGCATAGAAAACTGTACAAATAAAAACAATACAGTGTATACATACAAAAGAAAAAAAATACAATAGTTACACTGTTAAACAAATTGCACTGGCTCAAACAAATTGCACTAGAATAACATTGCACAGTTTAAAACAGTGTTATTGCACAGTTGCTACTGCAACACATTGCACTAAGATAATATTGCACAAGTTTAAATTGTGTTATTGCACTGTTCTACGAATTCAAATGCCTGTAGCCTGAGTACCCAGCATGGGGTTCGGCTGATTAAAAACCCAGGTTAGAGCGACATGGTTAGTGATGATGGTAAATGCCTCTAGATATTGACGCCATTTCTCCACTGCCCACACCACAGCTAGACATTCCTTCTCCGATGCTGAGTATTTGCTTTCAGCTCCATGCAGCAACGGGGAGGCGTAGGCAATCATGTGTTCCCCATCTTCGTGATCTTGGGTGAGCACTGCACCTAGGCCGATGATGCTGGCATCCGTCTGCACCTTAAAAGGGCGTTTGAAGTCTGGGGCTGTTAACACTGGCGTGTTCTGAAGAGCTGTTCTCAGGCTGACTGGCATTCGGTGGTCCACACCCACTTGGCTCCTTTCTTCTTCAGGGAGTGTAAAGGAGCAGCACACTCTGAGAAGTGGGGGACAAAACGATGGTACCAACCAGCTAGACCTAGGAAGTGCTGTAGCTTCTTAAGGTTGCAGGTAACGGGGTAAGTTTGTATGGCTGCTACCTTGGCTTCTTCTGTTTTTATGCCTTTAGCAGATATGACATGTCCTAGAAAGGAGAGAGATGCCTGACAGAGGTTGCATTTTTTTGGGTTAAGTGTAAGACCAGCAGCTGCAAGGAGGGAAAATACTTGTTGGAGATGATTAAGGTGAGTAAGGGTGTCCTTTGAATAAACAACAATGTCTAAACAAAGCAATATTTCCCGATGGCTTCTGCTAGAACGGAGGTCATAGGCCTCTGAAAGGTCGCTTCTGCATTTTTCAGGCCGAAGGGAAGACGGAAAAATTCGTATTGATTGTTTTTGCTGATGAACGCTGTTTAAGGGATGCTGTCTGGATGCATTTCCACCTGCCAATATCCACTACGTAGGTCTAAAGAGCTAAACACAGAAGCCCCATAGAGCACCTCTAAGATCTCATGGACCTGGGGTATAGGGAAGCTGTCCAGCTGTGTTTTGCTGTTAAGGGGCCAAAAGTCCACACAAAAACGGGTCCCGCTGTCCTTCTTCCCTACCAGCACGACAGGGGAAGACCATGGTGAGATAGACGTCGGATGTTCCCCGCCTCCAGCATTTTAGTGACCTCCTCCTCTACAACCTGCTGCTTGTGGACAGGGACAGGGTATGCTCTTTTCCTGATTGGTCTTTCATCGGTGGTGTAGATGTGGTGGGTCATTACCTTGGTGTGGCCAATTTGTTTGGTGCATACTGTTGGCCACTCGAACAATAGCTCCTGCAACTGATATTTGTTCTCTTCTGACAGAATGGCGTTGCTTATCAGGTTGGAAATTACTGAGTTGGTGGTGTGTGATACTTGGGGCAAGGGATTCACCACATTAAGGGAGACCTACGTTGTTAAACTACTCCTCACACTGCTTCTTTACTGTCTGACACAGTTGCTGCATCTCCGTCTGGACATTGTCCAGTTTATGCTGGTATGTTTATACCTCTGTGTTGTGGTTGCGTTGCAGCTCACCCACCTGATCTGCCAGCTCATCCATTCACCGGGTGAGTTTGTCTTCTAGAGCATGCTGAGTCATTTCTAGCTGACCGAGGCAGGCTGCTAGCACCATGGAAATGAGGCTTTGGTCGTCTTAAGCGTCGACGGGTGGAGGAGGTGGAGGCAGCTGTTAATCGGTAAGCGGTTGCTCTACCCTATCGTCACTTTTTGGGGCCTCGTCTTGAATGGGCTCACGTCTGGTCACGAAAGGGCCTGCTGTGAAGTCATGAGCTATTAACCCTTCCCCAGCTCGTGCGCCGGACTCGGCCATAATTTGCCCCAATTTATTCTGTATAAACTTTTTGATTAATCAAACCCTTGAGTAAGTGTATTTCAGAGTGCAAAATGGTATGAGAGATGGCTAGGTAGGTAACAGCTAACAACAACCATACATCAATGTAAAATACACACAATATATGATAATAAACAGAAACTCTGATGGCCCCATGGTGGGCGCCACTGTAACACACCACCTACTGTCACTAGAACAGTACCTTGTCGTTAGTAGAAAAAGGGTAAGGACCACCAGAGATACCGAATATATATTTAACATGTATATACATTTAACTGTTAATCATTTGTGCTGTACACCATTCACACATCCCCCTCGCATACCACATCACTGAATCTATTATTTGTGGAAAGATTCAGAGTCTTTGCTCTCTTAAACACAAGTCCATGGATTGATAAACCACACAGAGGCCATCCTGCTCATCTCCTTAAGTCCTCCGAGGGCGACTCCGAAGGGACCCTTTCGGTCCCGCGTGTATACCCCAAACACAGCCGATGACGTGTATTTCCGGGGGAGACAAACAAGAAAACACAAGAAAAGAAAACCCTCCTGCATAACCACAGCAGGAGGGATATCATAAGTGCATGGCATGATAAGTGTAATATAAATGCCTCGGCGGACTTTACATAAACAAACATATTTAAACCCATGTACCCATGGATGAATATATCTCGCATTTGGGTTTGCAAAAATACTTCAGCTGTGTAATGGCTGCTGTTAACTAGCCCAGCCTCTCTTCTTCTTTTATACTAATGATAAAGGTTCCCACAGCACCCCCGCTGGCCGGGAACCCGTAACTAGGCACCTGTCTGTTACAACAGAGGAAGAGTTATGTACAAAGAGTGCAATGATTTTGATGTATGCAGTGAGAAGATATTGTGTACTATAATAAATAGTTTGCATATGTATACTGTATGCATATTTAACTGTACGCAGAAAGGGTTATATACAGAAAGGGTTATATAAACTGAGTGCAATGAAGAAAGATATATGGCATGATGAAAATATATGCATATGAATATATACACAAAGAAGAGTTATGTATAATGAGTGCTGTAGTTATAGATGAGGAAACATATTGTATACCATGGTTATGATATTACAGTAGAGAAGGTTATATACATGTGTGCAACTTGTTATTGAGTTTGAAACAAGGTAGGTCTTTTTATACAATATGTGCAGCAGTTCTGAATAGTGCAGTCCTGAGTGTTCACTTTATGTCCAGTAGTGAGCAACGTGGTAGTGCAAGGTAAGGTAATGCATCCAGTCAATGTGTATGAGCTCAAGTAGAGGCAGAGTTCAGGAAGGAAACAGCTGTTGGGAAAAAACTGTTACTGAACTTGCTTGTCTTTGTCTGGAGGCTCCTGTAGCACCTCCCAGAGGTCAGGAGGGCAAAGAGCCTATGAGCAGGGTGAGAGAAGTCCTTTGTGATATAGTGTGCTCTGCCGAGACACCATTTTCTGTAATTGTCCTCAATCCTTGGTAATGAAGTTCCTACAGTACAATGTATTGGACAGTTTGCATCACCCTCTACAGTGCTTTCCGGTCCAAGACAGTGCAGTTCCCATACCAGACTGTGATACAGCTGGTCAGGATACTCTCGATGATGCAACGATAGAAGTTCACCAGGATGTCTGAAGAGATGTAGTTCTTCTTCAGAGACTTCAGGAAAAAAAGGCTTTTGAGGGTGGAAGAGCAGTGGTGATGCAGGGGTTGATCTGCCCGGACATGCTGGGGCCTGTTGATCAGAAAGTCCTGAAGCCAGTTGCATAGTGATGTGTTAATGTCCAGGTCTCAGAGTTTAGTGACTTACTTGGAGGGAATGATAGTGTTAACTACTGAAATAAAATCACGGAAAAGCATTCTGGCATAGGTGTCTTTATTGTCGATGTAAGAGAGAACTGAGTGCAGCGTTGTGGAAACTGCATCCTCCGTGCTCCTGTTCTGACAGTAAGCAAATTGGTGGGGGTGGAAGGAAGACAGGTTTTGAGGTGTGGAGTGTTTGGGTACTAGCACAATGGAGGTGGTCTTAAGCTAGGTGGGCACAATAGCCTGGGCTAGAGAAAGGTTGAATAAGTCAATTCTTAGTCCTGCCAGCTCTCCAGCACATGCTCTAAGGACATATCCGGGGATAAAGTCAGGCCCTGCAGCTTTCCGTATGTTGATCCTGCTCAGAACTGTGCTAACATCATTGGTCCTTTAGTACACCTTTGAGATATTCAAAAACTCTTTCTGAAACTGGACAAACAGAGGCTTACTGACACAAATAGGTTTATAGGTTTTAAGTATGGCTATTTTAATTGCATACAAGCATTTAACAAGCCTGAGGCAAAGTACCTATATAAATGTGATATTTTAAAAGAAAAAAATGTGACCAATAAAACATTTAACCAATTTTTTTTTTGAATGTGGGAGTTTTATTTGAGTGCATCAGAATGAACATGAATACATTTACGGTAGAGAATACATTCCAGGCCCTTACGATAACCTGCACCAGCTCTCCAGTTAAACCCGACTTTGAGTGGCCTTTCATTCTACACACATGCACATTAGAGAAAAGGCTGGGTGCAGTTCTATTGCAAAAATTTAAATGGTACAGTACAGATGTACGGGATGCTGTATGGTATGGAGTTGTTTGAGTTTTAGAATAATTTATATTCTCGCTATTCTTTGACCAGAACAGCTTCTCAATTTAAATCTGGTTACTCTCAAATATTCAAGTTGTCCACCACCAATTTTTTTTTAGCCACCACCACCCATAGCTTAATTAAGATCAATAAAAATATATTGAAAAAGATGTAAAGCTGCTTTGTGTCCCTTGCTAAAATCACAATACAGTGGTATCTTGGCCTACAAATTTAATCTGTTCCAGAGGTTTAAATTCCAATTTCGTTTTGTGAAATGTATTTTTCATCCATCTATTCATCTACCCCTCTTCAACTGCTCATCCAAAATCAGGTTGCGGGGGTAGCAGTTTCAGCAGAGAACCCCAAACTTCCCTTACCAGCCACTTCAGCTAACTCTGACTGGGGGATTCCGAGGCATTCCCAGGCCAGTGTGGAGATATAATCTCTCAACCTAGTCCTTGGTCTGCCCCGTGTCCTCCTTTCAGCTGGACGTGCCAAGAACACCCCCCCCCCCCCCCCCCCCCCCGCCCCCCCCCCGCCACCCCCCCCCCCACCCCCAACCCCCCCCCCCCCCCCCCCCCCCCCAC
>JAOTRS010142925.1:0-12473 GCA_028565755.1 Dinotopterus cunningtoni | reverse complement strand
AAATTTTTATTTGAATTTATTGTATGCAAGATTAAGAGTATCAACATTCACTATGTTATTTCATCAATATTACATGCTGTAAATACAATGGTACCCTAATATATAAATATTACCATTCTAGACACAACTTGCAAATCATATTTACCACACTTGGTAGAACCAGTACAGTACCAAAAGTATCATGGTACAGATTTCATTGGGCTAACACAGTACCTATAAAGTGGTAAAATTTCTTCTGGATGGGTATGGAAGAGAATGTGAAAAGAAATGCCTCAGGCTTGCATGCTTAGCATGAAATCTATGAGGCCGGGCACACTAACAACAATAATAATTAGACAAAGCACAGGGGCAAATGCCCAGGCAATACATTCTTGGCATTTAAGAGCTCCTGTTGACTGTCCCTATCAGAGCCACATCAAAACCTAAAGTCGTGTCTCTGTCCCGGTTCCTGCTGGGCTTATGAGCCTTAGCTTATAAAGATTGTTCTTTCCTTCAAGATTCAATTAAATACAACAACATTCCTCGGCCTGAAGGGAACTCACGATATGTTGCATGTCTGCATGTTGGTTGTCCCAAACAATGTTTCCAGACAGTATACCTGTATACACAGCATGATGTATCATTCGCTTGCATGCTATTTATTTACCTCAATGTAAGCAATACAACACAATTACATAGTCTGCTATGATTCTAATATTAAATCTTATCAGTTGAATCAGATTTTTGAAAATGATTGGCATCGTCTTTCATGTAATGTAAAACGCATACTATTATCTGCCAGTCAGACATATTGATTATGACCTTCTGTTAGTGTATTAGTGGACATTTCAAACCTTGCTGGCTCAGATTGTTAATTGCCACGTTGTCTAGCAAAAAGACTCATTAAACTCTTATGGTTCTTTGAAGATCCACTGGAATAAATCTTCTTGGTCATTCAGCCATTTCCTGTGCTCATGATCTATTATTTATCATAATGGCAAGTTGCTTTGAAGGCTTTTCCAAAGTTAAGCAATGTGAGAAGTGGTGCATCCTTTTAAACAGGTGGTCAACATGTGTCTGGCTGGTTCTCCCCACCTCGGTTTCTTAACCCGTGACCCAATCTTAAATCGTGACTGCCCCTAGTAAAATTCCCTGCCCGTTTTTTATGATGCAAAATGTCATGCCAATATAAATACAAAATAATGAACTATCCAGGCAGTTAGATCTTGTGGTTTGCTCTAGTTCTTTATTTAATGCGTTCACTCAGCCTTTGAGCCCTTCCACTGAGGCATCTGTGAGAGTATATTAGGCGACATGGACATGTCGTATTGAGCTTTGTTCTGTGGTGGAAGATGTACAAAACACACTGATGCTTAAAACTACTGCTACTGTATGAGTATCTCAATTAAGGAAAAATGTGAGGGCGAATCAAAAATGATCCGAATAAAAAATTCTGCTGGTCACACTGTCTTATCAGTGTTTCTGTTTAAGTCTCCCTAGTGTCTCCCCAGTTCATCAGTCAACAGTGTTCGTCAAAGAAGATCGCTATCCAAGGGCGTTGTGATCCTAAACATTTTTTATGAAGGAATATGAAAGCTTGTTTACAGATTGAAAAAGTGTATCAAAAAGAAAGAAGATTATGTCAAAAAATAAAAAGAAATTAATTTGTCTTTTGTAAAAGTTAGTTAAAATAAAATTTTACAGCCAGAGTGCAGATAATTTTTGACCCTCGTAGTAGTAACTTCTTAACTTTAATACAGAGCTTTTTGTACTGTGAAAACACACTGGTAAGCTAATCTACCTAACTGAGCTAGCAAATGGCTTACATATACAGTACATATACAGTACTGTACATAACCCTAACCCTAACCCATGTTTCCACCAAAAGGGCAATCTCCAGTTCTGAGGCCTACGTGAAAGTGCCAAAACCTGCAGTTCCTCGAATGACCACTAGGCTTCAAAAGTGAGACAATCCCAATAGAGCCCTATGTTAAAATATCCAACTTTGCAACAGAAATAAACATTAGCTAGATTTCCAATTCATACAGAGGTGAATTTTTATGTAACTCGTCAGTTAAAACCATATTAGAGGACAAAATTATAGGTGTGGCTGATTTGAGTGACAGTTGCAATGCAGGTGTCAAATCACTATTTGTCAGGTGTGCATCACTTTATCTAATGAGCTAACTGGTATTGTTGCAGTTTAATGTCATGTAGAAGGTGACATGGGATGATGTGTAGGGTTTGAATGAGTTTAAACAAATCAGTAAATGTAAATCCATAGTTAGCCACCTTAGCATTTTAGCTAAGCTAAAGCTAAGCTAAATATATAGTTTGTGGTATCTGAGGTAAGTAGGAATGTTCCAGCCAATAACCAGCTCTGTTTGTTTTTCCCATTTGCCCATTTATAGAATAACTGGGGGTTTATGCGGTGTCAGCTCCTGCAAAGATGGAGACAATCAGAGCTCTCACAGTTAAGTTTTAAAATCTCTCTTCAGAAGTCATAGTAGAAGGTGAAATCATAAAGCGTTTGTCCAACTGTCTATGGTTTCCACAGAAATGCATTCAACATGGGGTTGCATAATTTGCAGATCATTATTATGCTGTTTCCGTTTGAAGCAATTAAACAGATGATAAATGAGAAATTGGAACAGAGATGCTTATCTAAGACATTGCAGGAAGAAAATCAAGTTTCTATGATTTAATTATACTTAATTACATAACTGTACTGTTGCAATGAACCGATTACTCAAATCCTCTCAGGATGATACATTTACTTCATTACTTTCCACTCCAACCTTTGATGAACTCAGGTCAAAAGGCATAAACAGCTTCATTATCTGCCTGTTCTGACTGGAACAAAATCCCTTTTTCCTCTCATTTGTTCTCTTCTCTATACACAAACTCAACACTTTCAAATGTGTCATCAACAGCTGAAAGCGCTATCGTGACAATTGAAGTCTGTATGACAATAAATAAATAAAATGAAACAATCAGGGATAAAATTGATTGCTTTAAACAAAATAAACCAGCATTCAAAATCCTTTTTAGTTTAGCTTGATTTAATGTTGTTGTTGGTCTTTCGGCTGCTCCCGGCAAGGGGTCGCCACAGCGGAATATCCAGTCCGCACAACAACTTGGCACAGGTTTTACGCCGGATGCCCTTCCTGACGCAACCCTCCCGTTTTATCCGGGCTTCGGACTGGCACTGCATCCAGTGGCTGGGGTTTGGGCACTGGCTGGGAATCAAACCCGGGCCTTCCGCAAGGCAGACGAAACACCTACCACTGAGCCACCAGCGCCCTTTTAGGTTGATTTAATAGTCTGACTATATTTTTCCATAGCAATCATGAAAGCGTTCTTGCGGACTAATTACATTAAATTTCAGGTTCAACAGGTAGATGATTCAACAGCTGAATTCTGATTTGAAAAAGGGATAAGAAGAAATTACATCTGACTACTGATATTCTTTAATATTTTCTCAATGGCGAATCTGTGCCAAAAATACTGTTCTAGAGATTAAAATTCTCACCTAAATAGAAATCTGTAAAGAAATGTTATGTTAGTTTTTACTTGGCCTGAAACATTTTACAGTAGTTTATATATTTTCAAAATATTGATCTAAAGCCCTTATTTTTTTAACAAGTAGTTGCAGATTTTGCCTAATTTAAATATTTCCGTTATTTCTATTAGTAACATAATAAAGAATTTGAAGCTTCAGGGGTTCAGCATTAGGTTTTTTTACCCTGGGACACTGTGATTGGTCATTCAGTACATTTAGGTCATCGGCTGACCTAATTTTTTGGCCACATACAGTAGCATTGCTGAACCTAGACCTGACCAACAGAAGCAACACCACATCATCACAATGACCTTTTTCCAATGCTCCAATCTTTGCAATCAGTCCAATCTTTATGCTCTCTACCAAATTGAAGCCTTTTTCTGATAAGCCTGAATGATAAAAGCCTTAGGAAAACCACAAGATGATAAGTGGTTTTCCTAAGGCCACACAGCTGTTTAGTCCCAATCCCTCGAGTTATCTTCACAATGTGAGTGTAGAAATGTTTTTACTTTCATTGTTAAATGTGGCCTTGACTTCTACTGTTGTTTTTCTATGATCTAATTTCAACAAACATTTAAGTAATCTCCTATGATGATGATGATGATGATGACCACTGTCCTTCCAGGTTTTAATAATGAGTTTTACAGTTCTTAATGCAATTTCAGTTTCAACATTCTCCCTAGTTGTTTTCTTTGCTTGATGCAGGCCAATAATTTGACCCTTCTCAAACAGAGTAACATCTATGCCACGACCACGGGATATGTTTTCTGACATGATTATTTAAGAAATAAGAAGGTACTCACTGCATCAGTTAGGGTTAACAGCATTGTTGCATTGTTGGACTGAACCATAATAATCACTGCAGTAATTATCCAACCAAAGGCTTTTAAGTATTTGCTTGTTTAAATCCAAATGTTGATATATTTGGCATTTTTGGTGTTTAATATTTTATATTATTTTATATATAACTTTAAAGCAGACAGTGTTGCTGCTTCACAGCTCGATCGTCCCTGGCTGATCCAAAGCTTGTACTGCTGTCTGTGTTGAGTTGACTTTTTTCTTTCTGCTTCCTCCCACCTCCTAAAACATGCTGGAAGGTGAATTGGCAACTTTATATTCATCTGGGTCTGTGTCACATCCAGTGTGTATTCACTCCCAGAGTTCCTGACAGATTCACTGTGTGTGTAATGTGTGTGTTTGTGTATGTGTGATGGATGACCTTCCCTCCTCCAGATGCTCTTGGGATTATAAGAATTGGTGCATCCAAAATTCATCACTCATCAGTTTGTATGTTTTTTGTCTGACATCAACCCAGACACACACACACACACACACACACCCGCCTCCCTACGACCACTCACTTTGTTATTTTATACTTAACCTGTAATTTTTTCTTTTCTCTCACCACCAGCCATCTCCTACTCCCTTATGCTCTCATTTCCGTGAAGAAAATACTCTTAGCCTTGGGGAACTGGGAAAAGACGTCAATCATTCAGTCACATCCTTTCTTCTACATTCCACCTTCCCTTTATTTAGAGTGCTGTTATCTTAGGAGCTCTGCTTAGATAATCATAAAAAATCTACTACATTATAAGGTTGATGGCCACTTTATTAGAAACACATGCACATTCATGCTTTGAAAAATTGTCTAATAAATTTATATGAATAAAGTGTGTGTTTAAAGGCCAGTTCTGACTCTCATAAGCTTTTCTCAAAAATCTGTTCATGATGTTTTAGTCCCATGTTGTTCTTTTTAAGGTGCTTTCTGTCCATGAACTGGGACTGGGCAGTGGTGGCTCAATCGGTTAAGGCGGTGAGTTATTGGGTTACTGATCGGAAGTTGCCACTGTTGAGCAAGGACCTTAACCCTATCTGCTCTAGGGGCGCTGTATCCTGGCAGCTTGGACTGGGATATGTGAAAAAATTATTTCATTATACTGTAAAGTACAAGTGACAAATAACTGAATATTATGATTACTAAGGCAGTGGTTGGGTTTATGGGCATTGGTTGGTAATCCAATCACTGCATGGGACCATGCAGAACAACATGGGACCAGATGAGAAGCCTAAAACCGAGCCACCAATGCATATATGGAATTTTATACATTTCTTTAAATTTCAGACCCAAGATGGGTTTGGAGCTCAAATACAACCAGACCTAACATCACTTGACCTGAAGTCAGCACTCAGTGATAAGAATCCCAGAAAGACAGACAGATAGACAGATAGATAAATAGATAGATAGATAGATAGATAGAGTACTTTATAGATCCCAAAGGGAAATTGTAAAATTGCTGCACTAAAGAAGGAAATCATTTCTGCATGAAACATCATCTGTTCCGATACATTTAGAAATGTTCAAAGTTTTTTTTTTTGAGTCAGAGGCTGTCAGTTTGAGCATTTCCTGATAAGTATGCATGAAATTAATTTTTGCCTATGAAGCCAGAACATTTATTATAATGAAAAAAATTGTGAATGACATTAACTTGTAGGGAATTCTGAAAGAAACGAATGGATATAGGACTTGTATTGGCATGTGTAGTGCTGCACACATTAAAGCACCCAGCCACTAAAGCAAGACGTTCTTTTCACTATATTGATCAATACAAAACTCTAATTGATGCCTCCTTGAGTCTCTGATTTTGTGTCCTTCTTCCTGCAACTTGGAAATCACAAATGAGCAATAATTAAAAAAATGGCTATGAATCAAAGGCTTAGAGTTGATTAAAATGTGGTTGAATTTCCAAAAAATGTTCCCATAGGGGAAATGATTTCTCTCTCTCTCTCTCTCTCTCTCTCTCTCTCAAAACATTCCAAGCCAACTGTGTATACACAAAGGAGACATTTCAGGACACATTTTAAAAAGCTTTACTCTCTCCAGCTTTGTACTTCCAAGGACATTAAACAAGTAAATTAAATGACAATCTGTGTGAATCTTTTATGAACAGTATACAAAAATATTAAGTAACTGGTACTAGTCATAAGGCTGGGTTTAAAAATGACTAAAAGCTTATAATGTATTATATGACTACCAGTTACTTACAATACATTTTTATTTAAAACACATCCCCCTTGAAAGAGTTTACTGGTAGAAGTGAACAGTTCCCCAGCTTCGTCCAGTTGATTTTTGAGAAATCAGAACCTCATCATTGCACTTGGCTGAGCGCTTTACCCTCTCAGGAGAGACACTCAGTCTCATCTGCTGAAGCAATCACCATGTAGGATATGAAAACTATTCCATGCTTGCGCAGTAAACCACACCCACAAAGAGCTGCTTTGTCACTTCTTGGGTTGTTTTCTTGACATGATATTATCATTGACATTTTTGTTTCATGAAAATGGAATTCAATTCAGGTAGGTTCCTTTAATGATTTACCAGATTATTTTAAAAAGTGAGCACAAATTCAGAATCATCACTCAAACCGGTCTCTGATTGGAGGAAACAGAGACATGATACCTTTGACTCTGGTTCACATCCCACACATTTGCTTCTTTATGACATAATTCTTTAAAACAGGAGGTTCTCTAATATTTTTGCAGCTTGTCTGATTGCAGTCTCTGTGGTAGAGGCCAACATAAACATTGTATTTGAAATCTTTTTTTTTTTTTAACTTCTGAGAATCAATCCAGAATTCTGAGGGAAAAAATAATCCTAAGAAAAAAGTCAAAATTCTGAGATTTTTCCAGGCATTGCAGATTTATTTCACAAGTATAACATTATAAAATTGTAACTGTACTTTTAATTCCTTTCCTAAATTTAAATCACAGACACAGTGTTAGTGTGGATTTCAGATATTTTATATTCAATTAGAATACCTTTTTCTAGCTTTTCAGCAAATACATTTAGATAATGCCAGCTGTTCAATAAATCTGACTTTAGCAATAGTATCTCGTCAATAGCAAGGGTAACTGGGAGAAACAGCAACAAAAAAAGCCTGAAAGTGAAATTTGATAAGACAGTAAAATCCCTCCCCCCTCCTTTAGATTTAATTTCCTTTTAGCTTCAGCATTATACAGTACATACACAGTAAGTCAGCAGCAGTGACACAGGAGGTACAAGTGAGGTAAGGTTATGCACTCCATCCTGTGTTTGATGATGATCAAACTTTGACAAAGTGTTCATTGTTAAGTGCTATGCAAATAAATTATGGTGCAGCAGGTAACGGTGCTTCCTATAGTTCCAGAGTTCCTGGTTTGAAGCCCTTGAGTGATGATATGGGTTTCCTCTGGGTTATCCAGTTCTTACAACAGACATGCAGGGGAGCTAATTGGCTACTTACGCTTTTTCCAGTATGACCAACCTGATCACCCATAACATTAACACATTAACACTGATTATCAACTATACACCAGCAAACTGGTTACAGGATCATGGGCCCCCAAGCCCATCTGGTCTGATTTTACAGAAAAGTTGATGCAGCACAAATTGCTGAAAAGGTTTTCTATTTATCTGTTTTCTACAATAGAAAGGCTCCAGATCACCCACTGCCCACCGTGCAGGCAAAGAGCCAAAAGCCGCCAATTCTGTCTCCAAACTTCCCAGATCCCAATCCATGGGATGCACTAGATAAAATCAAATCAGATTTACTGATGTCCCACCCAGCAATTCACTGCACCCAATGAATCCTCTGTGAACGTCCTGGTGTCCCAGCACACCTCAAAGGTCTTAGGGACTCATGTCCTTAGGGGCCAGAGATACCCAGCCAGCACAAAGGGAATCCAAAACTTAGGTGATTTTAATGTAAATGGTTTTAATGTTATGGCTGATTGGTATAAATGTGACTCAGTATGTTACCGTGAACGGCCTCATATTTTAATGTGGTACAACTGCTGATGATGATCAACACAGACGTCATTAACCTTCCGTCATTAATCTTCTTTCAGACCTTGGGAACACTATTACATTGTTTATCTTTTTTAGTTCCACTCACATGAGCCTCTACTATGTTGCAACCCCTATGTTAAGAACTTTTAGGCTAATTTGCTCTAGGTCTGTGTGTTTGTGCGTGTGTATGTGTGTGCGCGCGTGTGTGTGTGTGTATGTGTGTGCAGCACATATGGTTCAATTCAGTAGTCTGGTGTCTAGGAGTCTGAGGAGAATTCTCCCATCTTGTGCCCAGTAATCTGGATCCACCACAACCCTGACTAGAATAAAGCAGCTACTAAAGATTAATGAACTAAAAGGAGATAGCGTGTGTACAAATTACACAAAGGGACAAAAAATAGAACAGTAACATTAGTAGGGTAATTACAAAGGCTGCTGCCACATCCTTCTTATTATGCCAGCGATGACACATTACCCAACCCTTATAGGTTTATCTATTAATAGACACACTATATGGTTAAAAGGTTGTTGTCACCTGAACACCACACCCGTATGTACATGTTGACCTTCCTGTTAAAGATTTAGTCTCCTCCTCCTTGCTGTTTTAATAACCTCCACTCTTTTGTGAAGGCTTTCCTCTAGATTTTGGAGCTTGGATGTAGGTATTTTTGTTCATTCAGCCTCAAGAGCATTAGTGATAACATGCATTGATGTTGGATGAGGAGGATATCTGGAGTGCATTCAGCATTCCAGTTTATCCAAAAAGTGTGCAGTGGGATTTGAATGATGACCTTGAAGAAATGCCATGATATTTGGCCAACTAGTGTGAGGTCAACTTGCGGATGTTTTGCATAGTATTACCTCACAGTATGACATAAAAGGTGATAATGACACTCTTTATTACATTCATGGACTTTGTTAGGGACACCCACTACACAGGGCTTTCAGTAGCTATTAGCCCGGCCTGAAGTAACCGTTTTTCGCCGTTGACGGCTGGCTACTGTTATAGCTGGTGAGAAGTGCCTGTGAAACGCTCACAGTATGACATAACAGTTGATGATGACGTTGCCTACTGTCTATCAGACCAGGGAAAGCATGCAAACTCCACGCATATAGACCCCAAGGCAGGACTCGAACCCTCAACCCTGAAGGGGTAAGGCCACAGTGCTAACCACTAACACACACAATAAAAAAAATAAATAATAAAAAAAAAAAAACCAGTAAATTTGGAAACGACACTCAGCCTACAATTCCATATCTTTGGACTACGGGGGGAATCCGGCTACAAAGCACAGGGAGAATATGTAAACTGCCCACACAGACCAGATGTAAGATTCCAACCTGCAACCCTGGAGGTATTAGGCAGCCTCTGAGCCACCATGCCTACCTTGCATTATCCTTAGTAGTGCTTAGTAATGACGTCATTCAACAAGCATGTATTTTATTCTAATAATACAATATAAATAAAAAGCATCCTTATTATCTGTTATCAAATGTAAAACGGTGTACACCATGTGTAAGGTTATATGATGACCTGGTTGGTGGTTTGAGGTGATGTTTACACGTGTGCTTCTAATCCACTCAGCTGTGTGTGTGTGTGTGTGTGTACGTACGATCACTTCCTGGTCATATGAGAGGGGAATCACTGTGCTGCCTTGTTACTGCTTCCACCAGGGCAGAGGATCAGCTCCTTTTCTACGCTTTTTTCATCTGTGAATGTTGTAACCTGAACTTTAGACCTACAGGGACACAAACTGCAGGTAAAGACAGAGATCATGGCTCTGATGCTGTTTATTCTGAGAGGCCCGTGTGTGCGTGCTTGTGTGTCGAGCTCTATTAGCCGCTTGATTTTTCACTATTTTCACCTGTTTAGTATTTTATTTTAATTATCATTTTTATTAGTTTGTCATGATTGTCCGGGTTTCATTCTGGTTGTGTTTACCAGATGTGAAAAGCTGTAACCAAGGCTTTAATACAGCTCGGTGTCCCTATACTAGCGTGCTAAGTAGCGCAGTATGCTAGCTACAGTTCCGTGCTAGTCTCGCACACTATCTAGTACGCTAGTATGCTGATTCAGCCACAGCCTGTATTTGACATAAAGCTAACTAGCTAGCGGTGTCATTTAGCACAAACACTAATCCAAATGCAAATTTGTATAACATATACATATTAAATATTTGTTCTGAAATGTTTTATAAACAATTAAAGGTGATATTGTAAAAATGTATAATCTCAAAATGATGGCTAACAGTGATAAAATTGTGTTAGCTGACTTAGCTAGCTTAACCAATACAATACAATACATGGAAGACAGATTCATACACTCCTTATAGTGTCAGTGAATTTAAAATAAATAAACCAAAATAAATGTTTTTTTTTAAATAAATAAGGAATACAAGTTATTTAGTATTTTTTTAAATTTAAGTCCCATTTATTACAGGTGCACTTTATTATATTACAGTTCCATTTATTACAGGTCCACTACCCTGTGTGGTAAAGCTTTATCATTAAATTAATTTTTTAGGCTTTTTTTTCCATGACTGCTTCCTTGGACATCATCTCACCCACTCACGCATCGTCTATATGACTTTATCTTGTATACAGGGTCTCAGGGGTAGGGTGCGTCTAAAGCCCATCCCAGGAGATTTAGGGCACTAGGCGGGGTACAGGCGCTGGACAATTCACCACAAGGCACACACCGACCCACACTCTCATTCACATACAGGCACATTTGTGACACTAATTAGTCTAATCTGCATGTATTTGGACTATGGGAGGAAATTGGAGTACCCGGAGGAAACCCACCAAGCATGGAACCCCACCGTGCAAACTCCATGCTCATAGACCCTAAGGCTGGACTTGAACCCCGACCCCGGAGGTGCAAGGCGACAGTGCTAACCATTAAGCCACGGTACCGTACTTCAGAATAAATCTGATCAATCCTTGATTGTAAAATGGGAAATACAATGGTCACCATTGGCCTCCAGTTATCACCACTAGCCTCCACAGTCCCAAGTTTGACTACAAAGGTTCCCAGATGGATGGATAAAATCTTGTATTGTAACTTTTGACAATACCGGATTAATCGATGTTTGAACATATTCTTCATTAGCAGGATCACCATCCTCCTCCTCATCATCATCTTCAACCTCAACCTGTCCAACATGACAACACATCCATCTCATGTTTTGTTTATCATTTCCATGGAGTCATGCTTCCTTCCTGAACGATTGTTATTACTACAGAAATCTGATCAGTGAAAAACATACACAGTGCATCACTGTTATGGTGGCAAAAGAGGGGAACCTACTGATATTAGGCAGGTACATACAGTACACCGATCAGCCATAACATTATGACCACCTGCCTAATATTGAGTAGGTTCCCCTTTTTGCCACCGTAACAGTGATGCACTGTGTGTTCTGACACCTTTCTCACAACCAGCATTAACATTTTCATCGACTGAATCTACACTAGCTACTGTCACTGGAATTGATGAAAAGGTTAATGCTGGTTTTAATAGAAAGGTGTCATTGGTCATTAATGTTTTGGTAGAAAACGGGGGACTCACTCAATATTAGGCAGGTGGTCATGTTGTAGCTAATTGGTGTATGTCTATGGTCATTCCTGCGTCTTACTCACTTAAGTGCTCTTCCTGAATCCTTTCTTTCTTTTCCTCTATCTGTTTCTTTTTATTTCCTTCCTCTTCCCTTGACTTCCCCAGTTTTTCACTTCTCCTGATTTCTGGATCGTTCGTCGTGCACGTGGCCCAGAAGAGTCTGTTTTGAATCCGTTTTTTCCAACGCCACAAGCAGAAAGCAATCTCAAAGAGAGGACAGTGGATTCAATGGTACCAAACCTCCTTCACACTGAGTTTGGGGTGAAGGGGTGGGAATGGCAACAGGGATGTGTTTTTTGTTTCATTGTGAATGATTTTTGTGCAAAAATAAGTTTGAAAATTAACAGACCGTTTCCAGGCTTGTCTCATTGCGCTATGTGATGTTAAAGAGAGAGAAAACAGTGGTCTCCAGAAGAAGAGTAAAAGAGGCAGAGATTTAGGGTTTAAGTAATAAAAAAAAAAAACAGGTCAGTGGATCTTGATATTGG